>CM056595.1:4472808-4762808 GCA_029721355.1 Tegillarca granosa
ACATTTTGTGCGGTTGCCATGGTAACAAAATGTTTGCTAAACTTGTTAAAATTTGCATTCGGGTCATACATTCAGTATAGAAATAGTGTTTGAATTCTTCTGATTTGCCAGTTTTTAAAGTTTTTACTTTGTTTTTAGGGATTGTAGTTTGAACATGGACTGGTATGTTTGTGTTTTATTATTATAACACAAATACCTGTTAAATTTTGATGTACCATGTGTACAGATTTCGGAAAATTATTTTTCATAAATCAGTTAACTAATAATGTAAATATGTAAAAATGTAAATAGTGAACATTATTAGATATACTACAGTCTTTAATGTCTGACATGGATTCAAAATTGGAAATCAATTTTTTTGAGGGGGGGGGTAATTAATAACTAATCAGTTGGATTAATGAGTGCACTCTTAAATTATATTCTATCAAGATCATTAAAATGGAGAAATAAATACATGTCAGTTTGATTGTGGCAGATAGAAGATTTGAATATTTATTCATATTTAGTTACGATTTTCCGAAATGTGCACATCTGGCACATCAAAAATTAACAGGTATTTGTGTTATATATTTATTGATTCTGAGTGTGTACCGCTGCTGGTGGAGTGAAACTCTCCGAGGGTTTCCATAACTCAGTAGGCAGTTCTTTGTGCTTTACTTTGTGACAAATTTTAGCCGCCTTAATTCCTTTTTAATTTATTTAAAACTAAGGTTTGTTGACTAAGCATTCCTTAGCTAGATTTTGATTCATATAATTTTGGAACTTTGGATTCATTAATTTTCAAATGTTTATTTTTTAACAATCAACTTTTTTGGCCCCAGCTGTCACTGATGAGGAATGAATTTGGCAAAGCAAAATTACACAGGTATTTTTGTCAAATATTTACTACCCCTGAGCAGTACGGTTGCTAGTGGAGTCAAACTCCCCGAGGATATCCATAACCCTTTGAGCTTTTTGAAAATGTACCTTGTGACAAAATTTTAAGCCGTCATAATTTTTTAAAAAAAGTTTGTTTATAACAAAGGTTTGTTCCCTCATGCAAAGCATTTCTTAGGCTGATTTGGATTCATATAATTTATGAACTTTGGATTCATTAATTTCAAATGTTATTATTTCAAGACTCAATTTTTCAAATTGTTTGCATTTTTGAAATTTATATTTATTAATTATCTCCGTTTGGGTTTGATGCCACTGGAAATCACTGGCAAAAATATTTTACTTCATTCTTCACATCTTTTTTAAAAGAATGATTGACTGGTTGTAAAATAGACGTGTCTATAAAGTTAATAAATAACACTTATGTATATTACGTTTCTATGATGTCCGATGACTGGTTAAATATGTTTATTCTAAGTCTTGGCTCGTGCTTTGTTCTGTTATTAAACGTTGCACTAGTTGAATCCATGGAATGACAGGTACAGCAATCAATACACAAACCCACTGCTTATATCAATCTGCTAATGGTTGAAAGAATTATTGAACCTCAGTCATAATAGCCTTTTTTCTTTGCACGTTCATTTATAACGTTGAAAATGACAGACTGCTACTTATGCTAAATAGAAGTTGTACCATTACCTATTATCCCACCTCTGTGTTTTAGCTCGACTTTTTAAAACATTGTTTTAAACTAGCTTACCTAAAGCATAAAACAATGTTTAAAGCAAAAAGCTATTTTTATTTTTATTTTCTGTAGAAAAACTAAGCATTCTTGTTTCTGACCTACTAGAATAAATTTTAAAGATTCCATTCTAGAAAGTCATTGTTGTCAGATGCATTCATACATAATCACATTGAACCATGATATTACATGGTACATAAAAGTATGTGTTTGTGCATTTGTAAATTCTACTCCTATGTACGATCCTCTTGAATACTAGTATTTCTATTGTCAACTTTCCGTTTCTTTGCAATAATATCCCTGCTTCTTCTGCATATGGTGTTTATGTTTCACAGTTAATACGATACGGTAGAGCTCGTTCCCACTATGGGAACTTTCTACAACGAAGCAAATTACATGTACTTACAATTAAATTGTTGACACAAGGATATTGCAAGCCTAGGATAATGAAGGCCCTTAAAAAGTTCAATAGCCGATGTTCGAAGGAAGTTCACGTGTATAACATATTTTGCCAGTTTGCAAAGTTTTTACTTTGTTTTTGCAATTGTGATATGGACAAGGACTGGTATATTTGTTTTACATGTATTTTATATTTACTAAAAATATCTGTTTAAAGCTGCATTAAGTTTTCCAAAGAAAAGATTAAAACGGTGCTAATCTAATTAATGATGTTCCTAATGAACAATGTTACATTTGATTCAACGATAAAAGCTCGAATAAATACAGAAATTACAGTATTTACCCAGCAAGATGCAGCATTTGGGATCTAATATTAGAACATGGTTACGTCATCAAAACCCGGGTCATATGAACACAACTTTCAAAACGGTGAAATACGATAAATTAAACACAGAACTTCGTTGAATTTGTCATTTGTGACTTAGTAAGGGATACATAACACCATTTCAAATACATCTGGATATTAATGAAGGACAATTAATGCAATCTGTCATGTTTGACTTCGATTCTAGGGTTTTCCGTACATCCGTGAGCATGCTCCAAGCTCATAATTACTATCGTAAAACACTGACCAACCGGTCAGAGGATTCCGTTTATTCACAGCTAAAAGAAATGAAATTTTAGAAAATGAATGTCACGGATCGTGGTTAGAAGATATCTATTTTTAAATAAATATATTTTTAGAAAATCAAAAAAATTTTTTAGAAAATTGAAAAACTTAATGCAGCTTTAACTTTGCTGTGCCATATGTGCACATTTCTGATATTCTCATCAGTGACACTAGGAACCAAAAAGTTAATTGATAAAATTATTTATAATCTGAACAATTGACAATTAATGATTCCAAAGTTCCAAAAGTGTATGAATCCAATTACAGCTAATGAATTCTTTGCATAAGGGAACAAGCCTTATTTTAAATAAATTTCGCAAATTTATTTACTTATTTTACTGCTGAAAATTTCGGCACAAGCTACATTTTCTGACATCACAAAGTACTGCCTCCTGAGTTATGGATACCCTCGGAGAGTTTCACTTCACCAGCAGCGGTACCCGCTCAGGGGTAGTAAATATTTACCAAGAATACTTGTTTAATTTTGCTGTGCCATATTATAAATTTAAATGTGACGAAAAGTACAAAATGCAAAGATTCCAAGATGTTTACTAGTTTCGACCTTGTGACCTTAAACTTTATTTTAAACAGTAATTCATGGTACTATATAATAAAATATACAATAACGGTCAACAAGCTTCGCAAACTTGGTAGTGCTTAGTGCTCTGATGCTATATATGAAGTTTCAAGCTTCTAGGCCTTTCTCTTCATGACAAGATGTTTAAAGGTTCTGTTATTGTCACTGTGACCTTGAATAAAGGTCAAGGTCAACCTGCCTCGTAAACTTGGTAGTGCTTAGTGCTCTGATGCAATATATGAAGTTTTAAGCTTCTAAGCCTCTGGTTCATGACCTTGAATGACGGTCAAGGTAAACCTTCTTCACATACTTGGTAGTGCTTAGTGCTCTGATGCCATATATGAAGTTTCAAGCTTCTAGGCCTTTCGGTTTATGACAAGAAGATGTTTAAATATTTTTATTAAGGGTCACTGACCTTGAATAAAGGTCAAGATCAACCTTCTTCAACCTGCTTTGCAAACTAAGTGTTGCTTAGCTCTGATGCCATTTACGAATTTTCAAGCTTATAGGCCTTTCAGTTCATAAGATGTTTAAAAGTTTTTCTATATAAGGTCACTGTGACCTTGAATGAAAGTTAAGGTCAACCTGCTTCGCAAATGTGGTAGGGCTTTGGTCACGGAACATCCATGTAAAGTTTCATCATCATTGGTTCCCTGGTTCTGGAGAAGAAGTTGAAATGTGTAATTGTGTATGATGCATGATACACGGCACAGACACATGACAACAGACAAACAACGATGGCTATAGGTCACCATAAGCCTTTGGCTCAGGTGACCTAAAAATGTAGTAAAACTGCAATATTTAAACTTTAACAAGTGCTTATGTAATGATAGATGCATCGTTACAAATTAGGCACCCATACAAATAAATTTAAACCCTGTAACACTATTTGATTATTAGTTATGCTCCCTTAATAAAAGTGAGGAACATTTGTTTTACTTCGATTATTATTAGGTCTTCCTGCCCAACTCATAACCCAATGGGTAATCAAAATGATAATGCATCCTTAACATCTTTTTTTTATATATAACTCAGTGGAATAGATCTTGACCATTATTCTTATATTTTAGTGAGTTGGAGCTCACAACCTGACCTAAACATGTAGCCAGGCCAAAGATTATATTGCATTACTATAAGGTCTCTTGTTATTGTGATCACATGCTCCAAGTTTTATATCTCTAGCAATGTCCTCATACAAATAGCATACTGGTCACTTCCCATTCTACCATGATTTTAAAAAGAAATATTTTGGACCCTTTTCACATTTCAACTATTTTTACTGCTAATTGTAATGAAAAACAAGCATGTAGTCTTTGATAAAACTGACAAAGAAATAATAGTAACAATAATAATAATAGTATTTTCCTGTTCTATTTTTATAATAATAATAATAATGTCTTCCTTTGTCTTGTTTAACTACTTTTTTGAATATTATTACCTTTATTGTGTTCTTGGTTGCGTTGGCTTTTTCCATTTGCATGTTTTTAAATGAGATTTTTTTCTTCGAGAGAATCTTATAAACTAAGATCAATAACAGTAATATATATTTATAGCAGAATACCCAGTGCATGTTAGTTGCAAGCCTAAAAATGTATTGTCTTCTTTACGTGAAGTAAAATAAAATAAGAATGTAGCCAATGTATAAATTTGTTTTTTTATGAATATATTTGTATTTTTGTTTACTCTAGTAATTAAAATAATTGGTTAACTGATCACTGATTATGGACCAAAAAAGTAGAATAAAGCTTCTTTAGATAGTAGCCCTATATAGACGTAAACTAAAAGATAAAATGATACCCAATAACTTCAAATGGTCTTTATATAGTGATTGTCTTTAATACAAATTTTATTGCATTTCATTTTAAATGTGTTATAAGTTACCTTGCTTTCAAAAAAACTGGATAGTAAGTATTTCAACATTACCAACAGACATAGTTTTGACATTAAATTAGCTGCATGTTAAAATTGTATTTTATAATCAGTTTTAAAATGAGTCCTATTATCTACATTTTCTGTCTATTTAATTGACTATTGCCACATACATCTTTTTCAGCTGAACATTTTTAATTCTGTATTCCAGTCTCAATAATTTATTTTTCTTTAACTCAATTCAATTTAAATAAATAAATTTATTTATTCATTATTTTACTTCATTTTATGTAGTGTTGGTTGTTTAAGTTATTGCAAAGTCGATGTTGTATAAATGAAAAAAATTATTCCATTGAAACTATTTGATACAATGTGTTGTCCTTTTTGTGTTTGGTTATGTTATTAGTAACTCCGAGTGTTTTTTAGTACATTTATTCAGCTGCAATTGCACAAGTTTAACTTTAATGCTGCAATTTGATCAAGAATTGGACTGTTTGCACACCCTAATGTTTCCCTTCAAGTAGACAATAAAAAAAGCTAAATATCCAAATATCAACTCTGTCAGAAAAGGTTCTGGCCTTGATTTCACAATATTCCTTAACTAAGATTTTCCTTAACTTACATCTTGCAAATTTGACATCTTAATTATTTGGTTAATTGTTAATTGTTTTTAGGTATTTAGGGTGTCATTTTGAAGATCATTCATTTCAAGCTTATCACATCTATATTTAGTTTTATCATAAATGTTAATACATGTATGTAATTTAAAAACAAGATTGTCAAAATTTGCTAAATTTAAGTTTAGGAAAATCCTAGTTAAGGAATGATTGTGAAAACAGTGCCAGGACCAGCAACACAACTGTTAACAAAAGTCATTATCATCCCTGGTTTGATTTCAGATGTGCATTTAATTGATCAATACAAAATCTAGAGTACATATAAGTGAATTTAAATTTTCTTGGTAAAGCATCTAAAACACTCTTAACTTTCCAAAGAAAAATAAAAAATGAATAATTTCCAAATCATTTATCAATTTCAGTATAATTATGCAGCTATATCCTTGACCTTTGAACATATATGACCTCAAACCATATATGATTGTCATGCCAATACCTGCAATTTTCTAATATACATGCCTATGCATGAAATTCATAGCTTTCAAGATAATTAATAATTTCAGTATTCCTATGTTGATATGACCTTGACCTTTCAATATATGACCTTGAACCATATATCAAAATGACTGTCATGTCAATACCTACAATATTCTAATATACAAGCCTATACAAAAAGTTAATAGTTTTCAAGATAATTAGCAATTTAAGGCTCCTTTTACAGCTGTGACCTTGAACATTTAACATATGACCTTGAACCATATATCAAAATGATCTTCATGTCAATACCTACAATATTCTAAAATACATGCCTATACAAAAAGGTAATAGTTTTCAAGACAATTTGCAATTTAATTCTTCTTTTGCAGCTGTGACCTTGACCTTTCAACATATGACCTTGAACCATATATCAAAATGATCGTTGTTGCAATACCTACAATATTCTAATATACATGCCTTTACAAAAAGTTAATAGTTTTCAAGATAATTCGCAATTTAAGGCTTCTTTTACAGCTGTGACCTTGAACATTTAACATATGACCTTGAACCAGATATCAAAATGATTGTCATGTCAATACCTACAATATTCTAATATACACGCCTATACAAATTGTTAATTGTTTTCAAGATAATTAGTAATTTAGGTGTTCTTCTGCAGCTGTGACCTTGACCTTTCAACATATGACCTTGAACCATATATCAAAATGACCGTCATGTCAATACCTACAATATGCCTATACAATAAGTTAATAGTTTTCAAGCTTATGCACAATTTTAGTTTTTATGCGCGAAAAATAACATTTAAGGGGCAACAACTCCTACATGGATTATCATATAGTTACTAAACTTAGTATCTTGTATTAAATTTTGTCATGCTGAACATTGTAACAATGTTTTAGATATTATATATCTTTAAAACTTTGAAGAAAATAGCCTAAAACTGCAAAATTACAAACTAGGTCATGACCTTGAACTTTGACCTTGACCCCATTTCGAAGGTCATTTCAAGAAAAAGTCAAAACTGAAAACCCCCTGTCAATATCTGTTCAAATAGTCTAGTTATAACAATTTTAAGCCATTTTATGAAATTTTTAAAATTAAACGCAAAAACGCGTAACCCATTTTTTCGACCGAATTTCATGAAATGAATAAACTATAGGCTTAAGACCCTAGAGAAGCCAAATATCACATCAGATTTTTTTCTCCCATCATTGCTTTCGGAGAAAAAGATTTTCAGTCAGGTGAGCTAAAAATTAAAGAAGGAATATGGTTTCTCTATCTTATCATATAAAATTTATTTTTAACAAGTGTCTAGTTGCCCAATAATGCAATATAGAATACACTTGATTTCACAGTGGCTGACTAAATGCACATCTATAATAAAACATGACACTATAATAAACTTTTGGAATTCTTAATCATGTGCATAAATCTGGTACATTTTCCATTACTATCTTTTTTAAAAAATATTTCTAAAGATATTAATCATGAAAAAAAAAAAGAATATTGATTAATAAACTAAAGCACTTGTTAAGTCCTTATCTAGCTAAGTTGCACAAAACTAGTTCATGCTTGGATGGATGTCGAATTTTTTATGTTGTCAATTTTTGTGAAAAGTTACCAGCTGTCTTTGGTCTAATTTCAGTCTAATTTATCACCTTTCAAATTTACACAATTCTGAAATACCAGACACCATTTTTTATTTGTACTTACTTCAGATTAAAATAAAAGCTGTATGTCAGCATCAATAAATGCCGCAAAAAGTATTTTAGAAAGAGAATACTGTAAAACTTGTATAAACTAAAAATGGATGATAACACAGTTTAAATTCTGGTTCATAACTGTACCAAGCACTATCACACATATGGTAAAAATAAAACTGACAAAGAATATATTTGAGACGTGGTCTTTGACAAACCTTATTACGGAAAACATTTTTTTTTTTTACACATTGCCTAACACTGATTTAATTTACCATGAAAAATTGCACAAATCAAATCAGATTTGCCAAGACATATTGTTTAAAGCTGATAAATTCATCATGACATATTGTCTAAAGCTGATTTGATATACCATGACACAATGCCTAAACCTGAATTGATTTAAAATGTCACATTGCATAAATCTGATTTGATTTGCCAAGACACATTGTCTGAAGCTGATCAGATAAACCATGATGCATTGTCTAAATCTGATTTGATTTACCATGACACATTGCCTAAAGCTGATTTGATTTACCAAGACACATTGTCTAAATCTGATTTGATTTGCCAAGACACATTGTCTGAAGCTGATCTGATATACCATGACACATTGTCTAAAGCTGATTTGATTTGCCAAGACACACTGTCTGAAGCTGATCTGAAAAACATGACACATTGTCTAAAGCTGATTTGATTTACCATGACACATTGTCTAAAGCTGATATGATTTACCAAGACACATTGTCTAAATCTGATTTGATTTGCCAAGACACATTGTCTGAAGCTGATCTGATATACCATGACACATTGTCTAAAGCTGATTTGATTTGCCAAGACACACTGTCTGAAGCTGATCTGAAAAACATGACACATTGTCTAAAGCTGATTTGATTTACCATGACACATTGTCTAAAGCTGATATGATTTACCATGACACACTGTCTAAAGCTGATTTGATTTACCATGACACATTGCCTAAATGTAATTTAACATGTTACATTAAAGTTCATTCACAAATTTGTGAAGAAAATATGAAGCAGACACAGCACGTAATAAATGTAAGATCTTATCTTAATGACTTCTAAAATAAAAAACTATTCATGACATATAATCTTCTGAAGATGATCACTTCCACTAAGTTTTATCAAAATCATTCAAATAATATAAAAGAAAGTGATTAAATTATGACCTTAACTTTTCACCTTCATATGATTAAAATGGTTGATGGCAAATCTTCTCACAGCATAATTATGTCAAGAATAACCAAGATTCATTAAAAAAAATTTAGGAAAAAAAAAAAAAAAAAAAAAAAAAAAAAGCAACATCAAAACCGAAACCATGAATCAGAAAGCCAGTGTTAATATAATTTGGCCATTTAGCTACAAAATATTAGAATTCAAGGATAACCAAACTTTTATTATTACTATTTTGAATCAATTGTTGTATTATTACTTCTCAAGGACTCAAGGAAATTTGGTATGATTAGTATATTGTGTTACCTTCTTCATTAAAGCATTGTTAGTATCATTATTGTTATTATTTGTTTTACTTCGTCTTGTTTGGAAACTTATTGTTTAATATAATTTCATTAAAAACTGCAGCTAAGATGTGATAGTGTTAGATTTCCTAATAAGGCATGGTTAAAAGCATACATGTAACAAAAGTACAATTATTACTGGATAAGTTCTGTATTAAAATAAAAAGTGACAATAACCTCCAGTGATGGGTATTTTGTTTGGAGTTTAAGCAAGAATAAAGAAAAAAAACAAGTATCTGAGTAAAAGTAGAAATGCATTTATTTAATAATTTAATATAAATTATACTTTAAATATTTTACAATTAAAATTATTTAAATGAATTAATTACTTCTTCTTTTTCACATCAGGGTGAAACTTTCCATGCTTTGAGTTTTCAACAGTAACCACCAAAAATTATTACCCTACAAGCAGAAAGAAAAGGAATTTAAAATTAGGAAAATGAAAAGATAATGGATTGTTTGAAAATTATAAAGAAACAAAACAAAGCTTACCAGAAAAACTTGATTTAAAACACTGATATAAAAAACTTGTTAACTTTAGAAAGTGAAAAGGTTTGTTGTTACTGGGAAGAACACTATCACATAATAAAGCTTATCTACAATTCTTAATGAAATTGTTCAACTTGCACATTGAGTTTATACTATATAAAATAAAAATTCTCTGTATGACTGCCAGATAACTTGAAGCTTTATGGTTTAAGTGGTAAGTTCTACCATATAATTAATTCTATGTAAGAAGTATATTGGATGCAACAATACCTCACTGTAATGTCAACATGAAATTCCATAAGTCCCTAAGGATTAAACCAACTGTGCTTCATCAATTCAAAATAAGAATATACATATTTTTATTGAATTTTTAAAATTATTTTCAATAACTTTAGTTCATTTTTTCACTTTTTAAGTATAAAAATGAAATGTATCCCCATTCAGGAACATTTTCAACAATTAATAATAACAATACTGAAAAAATAATAAAATCTTTACATATCAAAATATGTGATTTAAGTGATTAAATCAGCTGTCACTTAAATCAATTGCAATATGGATTTTTTTGACAGAAAGTAGTTTGTTAAATATCATATGTGGTCTAAGTCTTTAGAAACTTTCAACAATTCAAAAACTGCAACTTTTCGCAGCTCATCATTACATGTTTTTTTCAATTAACATTATTCTGCATCTTTGTAAGGAAAAATGAAATTCAGCATCCTGTGGTTTTCATAATGACATTCTGTTTCATTACAATTATTCACGAGTTCTACCATCCATAATAAAAAGTTATTTTCATTATCAATAATGTGGATATATACCTCTGGATATTGGCATAACAAATAAGACCAAATATCTTTTTGACACTGACTTAGACTGATAAAACTATGAGAGGGCATAATAGACAACACAAAACTCTCATCAAATCCAAAAATTTTACAAAGGGACATCAAACCATTCTCCATGTAGCAAACAATTAAAATAACTGTTAAAAAAATTGAAACATATTAAACAATTAAAAAGTTTATCTTAAAATTATCAATTTATTTACCTTTGGATTTGTTCTTTCTAAATCCTTTGAGAATTGACTGGCAAACATAGAAATTAGCTTTCCACTTCCCCATACTATTACAAGGTCTGTAATACCATCTCACTCCCATTCCTTGAAAACTACCAAACACACAATAACGATGTTTGCGACCCCTATATGGTATTTTGGGCTGAACATCCATTGGTTGTTTTGTAGTTTCCCATATCCATTTTCTCAGATTCCATCTAAAAATAATCTGGGATGCCCAAAAATTCCCCTTCTTGTTGTAAGCTGCAAGAATAAATTAAAAATATTATTCTTTTTTTATAATGCACAAAAATTTCTTTCATTTTAGAGTAATAAATTTTTTTATTATAACATTTGATTTTCTACCATTTCTTATGATGCTCTTTCACAACAGTTGTTTCATGTCAAACTTTTAAAGTTTGACATGCAACATAAGCATACATGAATATAATTTTATTTCTACCATGTATTTCATGCCTAAAATAATAATCAAATTTAGATTTTATCAACTCGTCAAAAAAGAATTTATGTATTTTCCAAGATTATCTAACCAAAATCTGCTGTAGGTAAACACCATATAGTAGTAAATGATTGCTAAAGCAGCATGAGGTAATAAGCCATACTACTCAAAGCTTGATATGCAATAATTATTGATGCCTTATAAGATAATAAATGGCCTTTGTTTGAAATATCAAGAATAAAAGAATTAAGAAAACTCATTTTTAAAAAAAAAATTCTATATTGTTAAACTTGATAAAGTTTTGTGCCATGAAGCTTTATGGAGTGTCAAGTTTCTAGGTCTTTCGTTTCATAACTAGATGTTTAAATGTTTTACATTTTTATCTTTTAAATTTCACTGCAACCTTAAAAAGGAACAAGGTTAACTTTAATGGACTCTGGTCTGACAACATGAGTTTTCTGATTCTGAAGAAGACTTCATTTAAATAAAATGGTTATGGCTAACAAAAAATGGACAACTGGCCCCTGTTTCACAATTCTTCACGCAACTGATTGTACACTTAACTCAAATTAGGGAATATTTTAACGTCAACATTTTTAAGACAATACAGTTAACATTGAATAACTAATAGTGCATTAAAAATCTCAACAGCAAATAGCCCATATATCCAATATGTACTAATGGCATCTAATGCATGTGAACCTAACTCAGGAGAAAGTTCATATTATTTCTATTAGTGTCCAATTTTTACTTTTTGTTCACATTTACCTCAAAACATTCACTGCTTAACAACAAAGTATATCTTACAAAACCAGTTATCATGAATACGGTATGTAATGATGTTAATGTACTTACTTTTCAGGTAATTATTTAAATCAATATCTTGACCACCATTTTGTGTATATAACTTTGATTTTCGTCTCCTACAGTTTCTCTTTGCAACATACCAAGGCTGAGAATCTGATAAAGCAGTCAAACAATTTCCAGCTCTAGAAATTTTAGCATTACTTGGACAACCACTGCTGGCAACTAAATAATAAAAACAACATAAAAACAACATTCTATGACTAATGGCATTTTGGTTTTACTTTTGTTACAGTAATCTTGAACTCAAAACACACACACACACACACACACACACACACACACACACACCTTACATAAACATTACCAATGTAACATATGAATTATAAAGTAAAATATCGAGTTAAGAGGAACATTTTAAGTTCAACATATCAAGGTATTTTTGCAATACACTTATAACCCTATCCTTACATTCCTAAAGAAACAGATATTTAGATTTTTTACATAAATTAAGTAATGTAAATAAAAATGCTAAAAAAGAAAGGGGTTGCCATTCACTATGAATACTACAAATGCTCAACAATGTGCATTGAACATTTTTGGTTTTTTTTTATTATTTAATTTACAAATCAGCTCTGCTTATGAAAGGGTTAAAAGGGAAAAAAAAAAGAACCAAAGTACCCCAGTCCAAAATTCAACAAGATGCAACATATGAGTTTTTTTAGTTTTCTTTAACATGCAGATAAAGAATGTATACTGTTACAATGTGTTTATTCTGCTAATCATAAAGAAACCATATGGGTAAAAATGAATCAAATGAAACCCAGTCTTAAATCAATTATTATTCCCAAGTTCTGAAATTATCATTTCTGAGAACAGCTTTGAACAATAGCTGATGTGAAAGAGACAGAAGTAAAGTAAGCAAAACAGCAATACCAATATGCCTGTACAAAATGCAATCAAAATGTTATGATAAAACACAAACCAAGGTATTTTAAAATATTGTGTAATACTTAAACTTACACAGCTCTGGTCCTTAATTTTCCAATATGATTTATGGTAATAGATATAATGATTTTTTACGAAGTATTCATATTATTAATACAAAATAAACACAATATTTAAACCATGTAATGAATGTAGCATTTAGAAAGTATTTGGCAATATTCAACTAATTATCAAAAAAACATTTCAACAAAATATGTAAAGAAACATGTATTTAAAACCACTGCTTTAAGTCCCTAACCTATAAAACTAATTTTAACTTTGGACACCAACACTCATCAATCATCAGTGTGTTAAAAACAAGTGAACCAAACAACATGAATTTAACATTTTACCTTTTTTTTTTTAGTGACTTACATGTAGTTTTCTTAAACCCTTTTACACCTGATTGGCAGACATAAAAATTTGCTCTCCACTTTTCTAACATTTTACAAGGTCTGTAATACCACTGAACTCTATTTCCATCAAAACTACCAAATGCACAATATCGATGTTTTCGCCCACTGTATGGTATTTTAGGCTGCTGTTCTAATGGCTTTTGTGTCCTTTCCCAGACCCATTTTTTAACATTCCATCTAAACACAATCTGGGATGCCCAAAATTTACCCCTCTTGTTGCTCTCTATAAAATATATAAATATATACTTTTATTCATGTATTTTATACAATAAAACCAATTTTTTAAATACAAGAGGCATATTGGGCCTTAACGCTCACCTGAGGATACGTCCAAGATTGTTTGCAAAGCACAAAAGACAATATATTAGGTACAGAAACTTTACAAGTTTTCTCAATTTAAGAACTCCCACAAAACTTAATCAGAAATATATCCACTCACATTTCATTTATAAGTAGCATATATAATATGCATGAAGTTACTGTAATGTAATGAATAATTTCCAAATAATTTACAAATTTCAGTATACTTATACAGCTATGTCCTTGACCTTTGAACACATATGACCTTGAACCATATATGATCACCATGTCAATACCTACAATATTCTAATATACATGCCCATACAAAAAGTTAATAGTTTTAAAGATAATTAGCAATTTAAGTCATTTTCTGCAGCTGTGACCTTGACCTTTCAGCATATGACCTTGACCCATGTATCAAAATGATTGTCATGTCAATACCTAAAATATTCTAATATACATGCCTATACAAAAAGTTAATAGTTTTCAAGATAATTAATAATTTTAGTATTCCTTTGTTGATATGACCTTGACCTTTGAACATATAACCTTGAATCATATATCAAAATGATTGCCATGCCAATACCTACAATATTCTTATATACATGCCTATACAAAATGTTACTAGTTTTCAAGATAATTAGCAATTTAAGTCTTCTTTTGCAGCTGTGATCTTAACCTTTCAACATATGACCTTGTACCATATATCAAAATGATTGTTGTCGCGGTACCTACAATATTCTATCATACATGCCTATACAAAAAGTTAATAGTTTTAAAGAAAATTAGCAATTTAAGTCTTGTTTTGCAGCTGTGACCTTGACTTTTCAACATATGACCTTGAAGCATATATCAAAATGATTGTCATGTCAATACCTACAATATTCTTAAATACATGCTTATACAAAAAAGTTGATAGTTTTCAAGATAATTAGCAATTTAAGTCTTCTTTAGAAGCTGTGACCTTGACCTTTCAACATATGACCTTATACCATATATCAAAATGATCGTTGTCGCAATACCTACAATATTCTAATATACATGCCTATACAAAAAGTTAATAGTTTTTAAGATTATTAGAAATTAAAGTCTTATTTTGCAGCTGTGACCTTGACCTTTGAACACATGACCTTGAACCATATATCAAAATGATCATTGCTGCAATACCTACAATATTCTCATATACATGCCTGTACAAAAAATTAACAGTTTTTATGATAATTAGCAACAAAAGTCGTATTTTGCAGCTGTGACATTGACCGTTGAACACATGACCTTGAACCATATATCAAAATGATCACCATATCAATTCCTAAAATATTTTAATATACATGCCTATACAAAAAGTTAATAGTTTTCAAGATAATAAGCAATTTATGTCTTCTTTTGCAGCTGTGACCTTGACCGTTGAACATATTACCTTAAACCATATATCAAAATTATCGTTGCTGCAGTACCTACAATATTGTAGTATATATGCCTATACAAAAAGTTAACAGTTTTTAATATGATAAGCAATTTAAGTCTTGTTTTGCAGCTGTGACCTTGACCTTTGAACATATGACCTTGAACCATATATCAAAATGATCACCATATCAATTTCTACAGTATTCTAATATAATGCCTATACAAGAAGTTAATAGTTTTCAAGATAATTAGCAATTTATGTCTTCTTTTGTATCTGTGACCTTGACCTTTGATCATATGACCTTGAACCATATATCAAAATGATTATTGTCACAATACCTACAATATTCTAATATACATGCCTATACAAAAAGATTATAGTTTTCAAGCTAATGCACAATTTTGGTATTTAAAAGCCAAAAATAACATTTCAGGGGCAACAACTCCTACAAGGATTATCATATAGTTACGAAACTTGGTACCTTTTTAAATTTTGTCATGCTGAACATTTTAACTATGTTTTGATTTCATATATCTCTTAATATTTGCAAGAAAATTGCCTAAAACTGCATAAATCACAAATTAGGTCATGACCTTGATTTGTGACCTTGACCCTAATTTAAAGGTCATTTCAAGAAAAAGTCAAAACTGAAAACCCTATGTCATTATCTGTTCAAATAGTCAAGTTATAATAATTTGAAGCTATTTTACGAAATTTTTAAAATTAAACGCAAAAACGCGTAACCCATTTTTCGACCAAATTTCACGAAATGAACAAACTATAGGCTAAAGACCCTAGAGAAGCCAAATATCGCATCAGATTTTTTCTCCCATCATTGGTTTTGGAGAAGAAGATTTTTTAAGATTTTTGGACCCCTAGGTCACCTTGACCTAGTTTTGGTAGCCATGGCAACGCCATGAACAAATTTGAATTGCACTGGCCCATATATGCTTCTGACCAAGTATCATTGAAATCTGTCCAGCAGTTTCGGAGGAGGTCGAAAATAGGTGTTAACGACGCACACCAAACGCGCGCACGCACACACGCATGCACACACACACGCCGTGCCATGCCATAAGCTCACATGACCTTTTGGTCAGGTGAGCTAAAAATGAATCTTAAGTAAGATAAATTATGAATAAATAAAGGATCTTACATCAGTGGTCATGTAACAGCGATTTTATTGAATGAGATGAATAAATATTTATGTGGAAGTTGCATATTTATTCAACAACTTCAAAAATTTTTATCAAATTGTTACATTTTTTAAAAAAGTAATATAGCCAGATTTAACTATCATTATAGTTAAGGTATATTTCAAAGAATACCTACATCAAAATACTAACTTAGAATTATCCTAAAACCAAAAGAATTAATACCCTAATCAGTGTGACCCAAATGCTCATACACCTAATTTTGACAGCTATTTTGCAAAATGACCTTCAGTCATCACACATTTTAAAACTTAAGAAGTTCATTAAATAAGTAAAAAGCAGCAATAAGGTTTGACCCTATATAACATCTGTGACTTTTGCTAGTAAGATATCAACAGACTGGACCTTCAAGATGATTTTTATTTAAGTTCAATGATTTTTTTTTTTCAAAGTATCACAAATTATGATCAAGATATCCCCCCCCTTTGCCTAAGAGCAGGTCTATTGTAAACAGCATTATTTCATACTTACCACATTTGCTATCAACTAACGTAAATCAGATTGATTCAATAATTCATTAATGAAGAGTTCATAAATCTGTAGTTTACTGTATTTGAGATTGATTTCTCATTAGATTCATGCTTTTTTTTTTTTTTAAATTGTAATATCATTGCTTACTCTTTAGATAATCATTTAGATCATTGTCTTGACCACTTTCAATCATATACAGTTTAGATTTCTTTCCATTACAGTTCTTTTTTGCAGCATACCAAGGCTGAGGGTCAGAAAATGCAGTCAAACAATTTCCAGATCTTGACAGCTTGGATCCATTTGGGCAACTTTCAGCTGAAAATATATAAATAAAACAAATATTTAATGCATTCACAAAGAGGGACATGTACACAAAACCTATAATTCACATGCCAATATCATAGTTGGACAATCATATTCATATTTCAGTCAAATTTGATAAAATTAGGGACTTATCCCGAGACAGTTTGTTTTATGTCAATGTCATATGAAGCTTATTCCGCAAAAGTTGATCAACTTTAATTTAAAGGAATATTATTTATTTTTTTAACAGTTTCCTATTATAAATTTATGTCCCTTTCAACAGAAAATCTTTCAAGGAATAAAAATGTTGACATTAATCTTTCCTTTACCAGATTTTGGTTGCCTTTTAGACATGTATGAACTAGTTTGAGGTCAAACCCTTTTTTGACTGAAATATAACTACATATTTTGTTACTATTAAGTATTTAAGTACTAGCAATTGAACCACTATTGAATCTACATGCTATATAATCAAAGATGTATTATAACACCATGAGTCCAGGCTCTGGAAACAGTCTGGTTGCACAATCATTCCTTAACTAAGATTTTTCTGAACTTAAATCTGGCAAATTTGAAACCTTAATAATTTTGTTAATTGTTGAGATATTAAGAAATGAAATGTGTCATTTCAAAGATCACTTCAAGCTTGTAACATCTGCATTTTGTTTTATCACAAATGTTTATATGTAACTCAGAAATAGATTGCTAAAATTTGCTAAATTTAAGTTAAGGAAAATCCGAGTTAAGGAATGATTGTGAAACCGGGGCCAGAACTTATAAGCATCATCAGCAAATCAGATAGGGCCATTTATTTACTGCTTTGTTGTTCCGGAATATAGTATTAATGGATTACATCCTAAACTAGAACATGAGACACCTGTCAAGACAACTCACTCCAACTGAGAAAAAAAAAGTAAACAACACACATTTAAATTATTTATATCAACCACAAACATACTATGAGCCATCCAATAGTATCCATGAGCAAAGAAAATACCTTAATTTCTTGTTAAAGAATATGCTTTAATGATTTGTTATTAGAAATACTTCAATAATTTTTAATAATCTTGGATATAACTCATGACAAAATGGCACTGTCTATACAAGCAAACTTGCACTTCTATACCTTCTCATGAAAGGTTCACATAATTTGAATACAATCCCTTCAAAAGGTTTGGAGGAGAAGTGAATAGAGTTATACACTCTCATATTCCAGCTTACATTTCAAAGTGGAATTACTACAAGTAAAGGTAATGAAAAAAATCACATGCACATCTTATTCCTCCATGAGTAAGTCAAAATAGTTTAACATCAATCCCTTCAAAAAGATTTGGAAGTCATGGGTCCAAATTTATACAATCTCATAGTAAAAGTTAAATTTCAAATGAGAAAAACTCTAAGAAATGCAACAAAAACACACATGTATATCTACACCTCTCCCAGGAACATAATTTGTAGTCAATCCCTTCAGTAACTATGAAGATAGGTAACAATGTTACAGAGTGAATGAATGAAAGGACAGATTAACAACAACAATACTAAATATCACACACATTTTGCAGGGGTATAAAAATCCACTTCAATAAAAAAAAATATGTCTTTAATCTCTCAGGTTAAATAAAATTCATTCACTATTTGATCCCATACAATGATTTGTTTATGATAGATTTTAAAGAAAATTCCATGTACAAAACATGAAACAGAGACTTATAAAAACTATGCAAAAATGTTACATAGGCTAGCTGTCACACAGAAGTAATAGCTTGAATTATAATAATAATATATACCTTTCTTTTGTTCTTCCAATGCCTTTTTATATCCTTTTATGAATTTCTGACATATATAAGAATTAACTTTCTGACCACCATATTGTTTGCAAGGTTTCAGATCCCATTTGATCTTCTTTCTATCAAAACTGCCAACTGTACAATAAAGATGTCTTTTTTCTTTATAAGGTAAATTGGGTTGTTGTTCTATAGGTTTTTTTGTTGTACTCCATACCCACTTTCTGACCTTCCAGTTAAAGAACATTGATGATATCCAAAATCTGCCTTTTTTCTTTAGTTCTGTAGTTCAAGGATAAAAGATATAATTTTTAGAATAAAAGATACAAAAAAATAGTTTAGATATACATAGTAAATGATATATACAGAGTGGAACCTTTAAATATCCTGATTCCAAATACAATGAATACTGTTATAACCTGAACAAAATACTTCAGACACTTGATAAAGTTAGCATGTGTAAACCAAAAAACCTGTCTAGAAAATTATCAGTCTGGAGTGTGTTCAGTCTAGTCCAAAGACAGTTATCAGTCAGGAGATTATTCATTTTAGTCTCAAGAAAATTATCAGTCTCGAGTGTGTTCACTCTAGTCCAAAGAAAATTACCAGTCTGGAGTGTGTTCATTATAGTCCATTGTAAACTATCAGTCTGGAGTGTGTTCACTCAAGTCCAAAAATAAAATATCAGTCTGGAGTGTGTTCACTTGAGTCCAAAGAACAATTATCAGTCTCGAGTGTGTTCACTCTAGTCCAAAGAAAATTATCAATCTGGAATGTGTTCATTATAGTCCAAAGAAATTATCAGTCTGAAGTATGTTCACTTTAGTCCAAAGAAATTTATCAGGCTGATGTGTGTTCACTTTAGTCCAAAGAAAATTATCAGTCTGGAGTGTGTTCACTTGTGCTCATTTGAGTCCAAAACAATTATTAGACTGAGTATGTTCACTTTAGTCCAAAGAAAATTATTAGACTGGAGGGTGTTCACTTTTGTCAAAAGAAAATTATCATTCTGGAGTGTGTTCACTTGAGTCCATAACAAATTATCATTCTGGAGTGTGTTCACTTGATTCCAAAAAAAAATGATCAGTCTGGAGTGTGTTCACTTGATTCCAAAAAAAAAATGATCAGTCTGGAGTGTGTTCACTTGAGTCCATAACAAATTATCAGTCTGGAGTGTGTTCACTTGATTCCAAAAAAAATTATCAGTCTGGAGTGTGTTCACTTGAGTCCAAAAAAATTATCAGTCTGGAGTATGGTTCTTATGTGTATATAATGTTTTATATGCAAACTGATTTTTTTCAGATTAAAAAAAAATTGTTTTATTCAATTGCCATATAAATAGACAAGAGTTTAAACTTAAGAATGTTGAATGTCATGTTTTATGTGACAATAGAAAAAATGACAAATGTTATTTCAATCCATGACACTTTTCAAACAAGTGATAAAAAATATTTTTCACTACAAGCTAAGGATAAAGTGTCTTTTTATATTAATTTTTTTACGTTTAAATATCAACAATATATCATAGACTTTAAAGTTGAGATCAGCTCAGGGGTCATCATACTAACAACAAGCTTATTCAAAGGTGTTAAGTAAATTAAAGTAAAACATACATTTCAGAAGAGAGGCTACAGTGACAGATTGATTCAGGTGTAAGAAGTCAACCCAAGACATCCAACTTCAACTACTGTGCATTTGAACTCTCAAAGCAAATAAGAAGAGTAACAGTTTGTTCATTGTACAAGCACTCTAATGGTTGTTGTAACTTTGCCCAATATAAAGCAGATAAAGAGTTAAAAATAGTGTCAAATTCACTAAAAACTGCTATTGCATTCTGAGTAACGGAAACATACTTTGTGGATTCACTCATTACTGTTTGTAGTGGTAGATAATGTCAAATGTTTTAAGTTTAAGTTTTCCTTTGTAATCATATAAAGTTAAGAACTCTCATCCATGATATTTTGACAATATTTGATCTCAAACAACTATATAGAGATCATAAATAAAGGCATATATAAGCATACCAGTATGAATCAGATCAGAAAATCTAGTGCAAAATGGTAGTGCATAAACTTGATTATATTAATCCTTCATATTTATATAAAAATTGAACTTGATGAAACCAACTTGCAACCCTTGTAAAAAAATTGTTGTCTTTATTACTTGGCCATTGTGTCATTATATGGTATGACTTACTGTTTAAATATTTTAGTAAATCATTATCTTGACTTGGACTTTGTTCATATAGTTGTGATTTCATTCTCTGACAATTTCTTCTGGCTTTGTACCATGGCTGTGCACTATAAAATGCTGTCAAACAATTCCCTGCATTAGTCAGAGTAGATCCACTGGAACAGGCAGTACCTGTAAAATTTTCATTAAAACCCTTCTAAAATAGGCATATAACAAGACACAGAATAATACTCTACCATACTGTGATACAACTAGTCTATGCACATGTTTTGTTATTTGTTGGTTTACTAACTTTTCTTTAATTTTTTTGTGATTAAAAAATACTTGTAGATAAATATCAAGATACCAGCTGACAATAAACAGCTGTGCCTGGAGTGCATGATACGCCTGTCAGATATTTAAACTTCTTTTTTAATGTCTTAAACAACTTGACATTTAGCCCAAACATATTTTTTTTAAAACAAAAGTAGCAAATTTATTTCTCAATGTTTAATCACAAACCTTTATGATTATAGGACAGATATAACACAAAAGTTTCATAAAAAAAATTCAAATGATTTTTGAGTTACAACATACAAAAAATTGCCTAAAATTTGACAATTAAAGGCCAATAACTCTACAATATGAAAGCATACGAATCTCAAAAATAAAAGGGAGCTCTCTGCCATGGATACCAATATAACACAAAAGTTTCATTCAAATTGTTCAAAGCATATTTGAGTTATTATACAACAAGCAAAAAAATGCCTTAAATATGACAATTAAAGGTCCCATAACTCTGCAGTGACAAAAAAAAAAGGAATCTCAAAAATAAAAGGGAGCTCTCTGCCATAGATACCAATATAACACAAAAGTTTCATTCAAATTGTTTAAAGCATTTTTGAGTTATTGTACAATATGCAAAAAAAAGCCTAAAATTTGACAATTAAAGGCCAATAACTCCGCAACGAGAAAACATACGAATCTCAAAAAGGAAAGGGAGTTTTCTGCCTTAAATACAAACATTTCACAAAAATTTCATTAAAATTGCTCAAAGCATTCTTGAGTTAGTGTACCAAGTGTGGACATACGGACGAACTGGGCCATACCATAATGCATCCCGTCATATACGGGTGTATAAAAATGATTATCAAATAAAACAAGTATGTTCATACAACATTGTTTACTTTGTCTCAACTACAGTAAATCATCAATTTTTTTTTTACCTTTCTGTTTTCCAGTTGGTTCCTTTTCAATAACCTTTAGCTTTCTTAATTTATTTATTGTTTTTGTTAGGCTTATCTTTTTAAAACCTTTTAGGGCTGACTGGCATATATAATGGTCCGCTTTCCATCCACCTAAACTCTTGCAACGTTTTGTAAACCACCTGAATGTTTTTCCGTTATAGTTCACATAGAGACAATATCTATATTTAAACTCTTTATAATTGATTTTTGGCTGAATTTCTAATGGCTGTTTTGTCGTACCCCAGACCCATTTTCTAATATTCCACCTGAAAACAATTTGTGATATCCAAAAATTTCCTTTCTTGTTGAACTCTGCAATAAAGCCAAAGAAATAATGGTTAACAGGTGATTGGGGGTACAAATTTACTTGAAATTTTTACTGTTCAAAAAAGAATTTGTCAAGTGACAAATATAGACAAGTTCTGGACCACTCCCCCTTATCATGCTTAGTTTTGCATCAGTATAAAGCAAATAACTAAAATCAAATTTTTTAAATCCGAAAAAAAATTTCATTCAATTACAAAACTCAAAACAGATTCAATGCCATAAGAACAATGACTAATTGTAAACTTGTATCTGGATACTGACAAATGTTTGGTGGAAATATGTTTATGTAGTATATGTACAAATCAGTTAATAACAGATTTAAGACTGCACATATAATATTAAAAAAATACTGGCATCTATATTTTTTTATTATCTGAAATTCTCTCAGCATTATTGCATGCAACTATTTGCTACTATCTGTTAGTTAACAGATCTACATCTACTTTCTCACTGTAATTGGTTTATACAATAAATTTGTTATGGCTATTCATATTTTTTATTTATATTAATTTAAATTTCAGAAAAGATTTTTGGAAAATGGCCTTAATTTGCATATGTTATGCCAGGGAGAAATTTCACAGAAACTCTTATACATATGTTAAATGACTGTACTACATGGATTTATTTGCTATATATATCAAGTTTTAATTAAATCAGTTCATGAATAAATAAATATCTTTAATAGCTATATCTAAAGATAACTCTGTAATGGCTATTTACACTCTTCACCATGCAATTGGCTTAAAGCTGGCTAAAAGCGCAGACACTTACTTTTTAAATAATTATACAAATCTTTATCCTGGCTTGGACTTTGTGTATATAGTTTTGACTTTTTCTTATAACAATTCCTTCTTGCAACATACCATGGCTGTGCATCAGTAAATGCTTTCAAACAATTTCCAGCACCAGAAAGTTGAGATCCACCAGTGCAGCTAGCTGCTACATTTTAAATAAAACACATTAATATAAAGATTATCTACAAAATGATGGATGATGTACAGACATTTATCATACCCAACACCATTCAAATTTGACTGTGACTTTCTGAAAAAATTACAATAGAATAATACTGACCATATACTCCCATAATTACTTCTAAGTTTAACATTCAAATACATTCAAGATAAATTACAAGTCTCGGTATGAAATAAAATATAGACTATAGTTAATTACTCTCTAAGAAGATTATGTGACCTAGTATAAATCATGCATATTCTCAAAATGGTTTTTCAATTATTGGTATATATAACTTTTGCATGTTACTGCACATAATACTAAGGTTTTGTCTACATTTGGTATATTATCTTCATCAGAAACTGACATATTTTGGGTAGGGAACAAAGAAAGATAGAAAGATAGATAGATAGATGTTTTAAAACATCTTTAAATTATTTCCTCATTATGTTAAGTTTTTATTCTTTTATAATACTACATTACATGTATTATACATTTTTAAGATTTAACAATCTACTTTTCAAGGCAATTTGTTAATTATAAAACAATTCACAACTGCAACCATTGAATAAACTAATATAAAGCTGGCTGTCACTGATACTCGAGCCCTAGAAAAATAAGCAAAGTTTTCATATGTAGATTATAAGTTTGCAAGATTATTATCTTTATCAGTAACAAGTGCTAGTTGTAATATAGCTTCTAATTTACAATACAACTTTGATTCAACTCGAACATTTTTTTCTCAAATATCATAAATATCTAGAAGTAATAAATTGGTCCCAGTAATCTTTCAAAAAAAAAAAAAAAAGAAAAAAAAAAGAAAAAAAGAAAAGAAAAAAAAAAGAAAGAAAGAAAGAAAACTTTAAAACATCTATAATACAATGTCAATTCAAGGCTGTATGGACTTTATTTTATGTTTTCAAATTTTTTATATATGTACATGCTCTCTTTCCTTTTTTTACTCTCAGTGCATATTATTATTTACCTTTCTTATTGGATTTTTTCCCTGTCTTTATTACTTTTACTTTTTTCAACTGGTTTTCAGACTTGGTTGGTTTTTTAAATCCTTTCAAAGCTGTTTCACAAATATAAAAGTTAGCTTTCCACTGTCCTAAACCTTTGCATCTTTTTTGATACCATTTAACATTCTTTCCATCAAAACTGCCAAATATACACATTCTATGTTTTCTTTCTTTGTATGGTAATTTGGGTTGTACTTCTAAAGGTTTTTTAGTTGATTCTGATATCCATTTTTTAACATTCCATCTATAAATGATTTGGGATACCCAAAACATTCCCTTCTTCTTTAACCCTACAAGTTCATACAATATCATATCAGTTATTATTTAAATTCTAGTTAAATATTTTTAGTATTAAAATTATCAAATGCAAATGTAATAAATAAACTTAAATATTTACAAATAATGGACTGTATTTTTTTCAACTTTTTTAAAAATAAGCAAGATCAATTCAAAATACAGTAAACAAAAAATAGTTGTGGCATTTGGAAAAGTAATGAAGGATAGATTCCATCTATTCAATAATTCAAAACTTATAATTTACAAACAATTACATTGTTCTAAATATCATCTGTCATCATACCTGCAATATGTTTGAGATCAAGGTACCGGTAGTCCACAGGTCAAAAACCTGTAACTTTTCAGACAGACCTGTAATATTCTATAAATTCTCTTACATTTTCTTAAGGAATTTTTGATAATTTATAGAATGAATTTCAGACACTGCTGGTGTTGTTAAAGACACTTAGAAGTTTTGTATCTGGTGTGATTTAGAATTTGAAGTACTTCATCACTGTCACTAAATGGCTTGTTTTGTTGGTAAAAAAACAAAGTTAGTTTATAATAATAATACTTGTAATAATAATAATAATAATAATAATAATAATAATAATCATCATTATCATAATCATAATAATAAATTACATAAAAAATGAACTTTTTGCACTGTGCTTGTAATATATCACAAAGAAAGCCAGTGCATGAATAGATGACATTAGTTAACTCTCTTTTAACTTGATCAACTTTTTATACAAAACATGGCATAATCCAAACTGTTGATATTTCATCCCTCTAACAAAAGACAATTGCAAGACAACTTTAGTTTCTGTGTCATCAAAAAAACCCACAGAAAATACCAGAAACAAGATTTTTTAAAGTTTAATGGCTAATACTAGATGATGAAGCCTCACATGTTTCAAAACTAATCAAAATACTGAACCCATTTGTGACTAGCTGTAAAAACATTTGAACATCTACTGTGACCCGAGTCAAAACATGGAGGTTACATTTTTAAGCAGTGAAAGGTGTCATGGACAAAAGAAAAATAATAAGATAATAAACAAGAGGCCCATGGGCCTTAACACTCACCTGAAGATATGTCTAACATTGTTTGCAAAGTGCAAAAGACAATATATTAAGTGCAGAAACTTTACAAGTTTTCTCAAGTTAAGAAATCCCAAAAAACTTAATCAGAAATATATACACTCACATTTCATTCATAAGTAGCTTATGTAATATGCATGAAGTAACTGTAGTGTAATGAATAATTTCCAAATCATTAATCAATTTCAGTCTACTTATGCAGCTATGTCCTTGACCTTTGAACATATATGACCTTGAACCATATATGATTGTCATGACAATATCTATAATATTCTAATATACGTACAATACCTACAATATTCTAATATACATGCCTATGCATGAAATTAATAGCTCTCAAGATAATTAATACTTAGTATTCGTATGTTGATATGACCTTGACCTTTGAACATATAACCTTGAACCATTTATCAAAATGTCGTAATACCTACAATATTCTAATATACATGCCTTTATAAAAATTATTAGTTTTCAAGATAATTGGCAATTTAAGTCTTGTTTTGCAGCTGTGACCTTGACCTTTCAACATATGACCTAGTACCATATATCAAAATCATTGTCATGTCAATACCTACAATATTCTTATATCAGTGATTTTGCTATGGTTTTTAAAAACTACCTTCTACCTTTCAGATTGGGAAAATTTCAACCCTTTTTATGTCACATTTTACCTTAGAATTTTGAAATTCATTGCAAAGATCTTATATTCTAACATTTTTTGTCTGTCAGAACAGTTTTAGACAACTGGATTTAACTTAAACTATTTGATTGTGTGTCACTTTTGCCTTTTGGGGAACTTAAGTTGTCAAATTGGGAAATTTTAGTCTTATTTCTCAAGGGGAAACTACCTTTATTCGGTAGTAATTTTAGGCAAACAAAACCACTGTATATACATGCCTAAACAAAAAGTTAATAGTTTTCAAGATTATTAGCTATTTCAGTCTTCTTTTGCAGTTGTGACCTTGACCTTTAAACATATGACCTTGATCAATAAATCAAAATGATCATCATGTCAATACCTACAATGTTCTAATATTAATTGCCTTTACAAAAAGTTAATCGTTTTCCATATAATTAGCAATTTAAGTTTTCTTTTGCAGCTGTGACTCTGACCTTTCAGCATATGACCTTGAACCATATATCAAAATGATTGCCATGTCAATACCTACAATATTCTAATATTCATGCCTATACAAAATGTTAATAGTTTTCAAGATAATTAGCAATTTCAGTCTTCTGTTGCAGCTGTGACCTTGACCTTTCAACATATGACCTGGAACCATATATCAAAATGATTGTTGTTGCAATACCTATAATATTCTAATATACATGCCTTTACAAAAAGTTAATAGTGATCAAGATAATTAGCAATTTGTCTTTTTTTGCAGTAGTGACCTTGACCTTTCAACATATGACCTTGAACCATATATCAGAATGATCGTTGTTGCAATACCTACAATATTCTAATATTCATGCCTATACAAAATGTTAATAGTTTTTAAGATAATTAGCAATTTCAGTCTTTTTTTGCAGCTGTGACTTTGACCTTTCAATATATGACCTTGATCTATATATCAAAATGATCGTCATGTCAATATCTACAATATTCTAATATACATGCCTTTACAAAAAGTTAATAGTTTTCAAGATATTGTGACAAATATATAATTTTTAGCAATTTCCCCACTCAGTGCCTTAAGATTTCCCCATTTTGAGCCCCGTGGCTACCATTGTGCAAATCTGAATATAGATGACCTAAGGATGTTACAAATGAAATAACTAGATATATCTCTTGTAGATTCAGAGGAGAAGATTTTAAAAGTTTTTCACTCTTTCCTCCCTTATGGGGCCCCAAGGGTACATAACTCCTTCATTTGTGCAAATCTGAAAGGGCTTTATCCAGGCATGATGGTTACCAAGTTTCATTAAATTTGGCCCAGTGGTTTTGGAGAAGATTAAAATGTAAAAAGTTTAGGCACGACGCACGAAGATGGATAGCAATAGCTCATCTGAGCTTTCGGCTCAGGTGAGCTAAAAGTGATTGTTTTTTTTTTTTTTTTTTTTTTTTTTTTTGTTGTTGTTTTTTTACAAATTTACAATCCACACTTGATTTTGCTTTGCAATAGCAAATTAGCTTTTACCTCCTAGTGGAATACTGATACAGTTAGCTGAAAATGATTTAAAATGCAAGTGTCCACAAAAAAATAAATGTCCCTCAAAATCCTTCTCAGAGAAACATCTTTGTTCCCCTATTTCAGAAAACATTCAGGAAAAATCAAGGTACAAAACCATTACACTAGATATGTACAGCACTTCCCTTGTCTTAGTATTTCAGAAAAAAAGTAACTATGATTTTGTTCTTGAAATACCTTAGGAAAGAATGGACAAATGAATACCCTAGCTTTCATCAACATTTAACAATCTATGAATAGACAGCCAGACAGAAGTAAGAGTTATACTTTACAGCTGGTTTAGAAAAACAAACCATTTTATTTCAAAATCCTTCTACCTTGTATAAGCACCAAATCTTGGGCAGATTTCAGAAGATAAGCAAGAGTATTAATTTATGTAGGGGTCTGCTAGAGCTCCAGTTTTTCCAGAGATAGGTTCCTGGATCACAAGCTAAGAAAGATTTATTAACTACAGAGATGTAGTTTGTGACAGACTACAATATATGCAACTGCAGCAACTTACCTCTCAAATAACTGTATAAATCCTTATCCTGATGTGGACTTTGTGTATATAACTGTGATTTTAATTTCTGACAATTTCTTCTAGCAACATACCAGGGTTGAGCACTATGAAATGCTGCTAAGCAATTTCCAGCAGTAGTTTGTTGAGCTCCATGAGGACATACACCAGCTACAATATTGATAAATAAGCAAAATAAGTGTAATCCTATCCACAATCTATCACATTTTAACGAGGCAACTGGTATTCATATAATTCGACAATTTATATTTGACAACTTTTGGTTTCAGGTGACATTTTAACTTGATCAATCAATAAATTATCCAAATGGTTAAATCAAATGTAAAAATTTCCTGGCATTTACCTTAACAAGAGACCCATGGGCCTTAACGCTCACCGGAGGAGATGTCCAAAATTGTTTGCAAAGTGCAATAAACAATATATTCAGTACAGGAAATTTACAAGTTTTCTTAAGTTAAGAACTGCCACAAAACTTAATCAGAAATATATCCACTCACATTTCATTTATAAGTAGCTTATATGCATGGAGTAACTGTAGTGCAATAAATAATTTCAAAATCCTTAACCAATTTCAGTATACTTATGCAACTATGTCCTTGACCTTTGAACATATATGACCTTGAACAATATATGATCATCATGTCAATACCTACAATGTTCTAATATACATTGCCTTTACAAAAAGTTAATCGTTTTCCATATAATTAGCAATTTAAGTTTTCTTTTGCAGCTGTGACTCTGACCTTTCAACATATGACCTTGAACCATATATCAAAATGATTGCCATGTCAATACCTACAATATTCTAATATATGCCTATACAAGAAGTTGATAGTTTTCAAGATAATTAGCAATTTAAGTCTCCTTATGCAGCTGTGACCTTGACCTTTGAACTTATGACCTTGAGCCATATATCAAAATGATCGTTGCCACAATACCTACAATATTCTTATATACATGCCTATACAAAAAGTTAATAGTTTTCAAGATAATTAGCAATTTCAGTCTTCTTTTGCAGCTGTGACCTTGACCTTTCAACATATGACCTTGAACCATATATCAGAATGATCGTTGTTGCAATACCTACAATATTCTAATATACATGCCTAAACAAAAAGTTAATAGTTTTTAAGGTATAGTTTCAAATACATAATTTTTAGCTATTTCCCCACTCAGTACCTTTCCATTTCCCCATTTTGACCCCATGGCTACCATTTGTGCAAATCGGAAACAACATGACCTAAGGATGTTATAAATGAAATAACTAAGGTATATCTCTTGTATATTCAGAGGAGAAGATTTTTTAAAGTTTTTCACTATTTCCCCCTTTATTGGGCTCCAAGGGTACATAACTCTTTCATTTGTGCAAATCTAAAAGGGCTTCACCAAGGCATGACGGTTACCAAGTTTCATTAAAATTGGCCAAGTGGTTTTGGAGAAGAAGATTAAAATGTAAAAAGTTTACGCACGGCGCACGAATCAGGTGAGCTAAAAATGGAGCCAAATTTTTTAAAAATGATCTTGATTACATTCTACTGATCTCCACATTTACTTATTTTAACTGGATGACGAAAAAGTCTTAGTTCACTGATATAGATATGAATATGAATTTTAGAATGTTACTGTCATACAGATTTGTACAGATTTTACATTCACAACTTCTGGTAGTTAATAATGAAAAGAATGTATAACAAATTCTAACCCTACTTTGAATATGCTACAATATTGGCACTTTATATACTTCTTGAAAAATTTCAATGTCAACGGAAGTGTAATATCTAATTAGGTCACAAATTATGTAATACTCAAGGCAAACTTAAACGATAAAAAATAAAAAAAAAAAACAAAAAAAAAAACAAAAAAAACAAAGTAATCCATAGAAAAATAGACGATGAAGAACACGATTTACTGAGTATATTATTTAAATATTAGTTTCACATTACCATATAATTATATGAGTTGAGTAATGGTGTTTTAGGCATCATACAAGATTCTTTAAGACAATAAGTTCTGGGATGGTGGAGGAAACCAGAGTGACGGAGAAAACCACTGACCTTTGGCAAGCAAACTGACTTAGCAGGATTAAAACCTAGGCAATGAGAGGTACTATGTCATAGCTGCATTAAGTTGACCCAGATTTTTTTATGTAAACATGTTCTAAAATTAGATTCCACAGGCTACATCTCTTTGGGAAATTACTGCTATTTCTATATTTATTCGAGATTTTATCATTGAACCAAATGTAACATCATTCATTTGGGTCATCATTAAGTGGATCAGCACTGTTTTTATTTTTTCCTAGGAAAACTTAATACAGCTTTAGGTATATAATTATATATGAGTTACCCTTCTTGTGACCTTCCTTCCTGGTCTTTGTTACTTTTATTTTTGACTTCACTATCTTTGATACTTTCACTGTTTTTTGTTGATTTTTATCCTTCATTGGTTTTTTAAATCCTTTTATAGCTGTTTCGCAAATATAAAAGTTAGCTTTCCATTGTTTTAAATCTTTGCATCTTTTTTGATACCATTTAACATTCTTTCCATCAAAACTGCCAAATATACACATTCTATGTTTTCTTTCTTTGTATGGTAATTTGGGTTGTATTTCTAAAGGCTTTTTAGTTGATTCTGATATCCATTTTTTGACATTCCATCTGTAAATAATTTGGGATACCCAAAACATTCCCTTCTTCTTTAACTCTACAAATATGTTAAATTTTCATTTATGTTTTAAAACACAATGTATTCTATTCCTCTTTCAATGACAGGCCAAATGAATTCATTATCAATACAAATTCTCAAAAACATGTCACAGTACTATTATCAAGGAATTTTAACCTACTAGCACCTAGCTTTCTAGGATTTCACCAGAATAATCTTACCTTATTTTAATGTGTGTCGACTCTCCCTTTATGTTCAAAAATACATCATAAAAATATACTAGTATTTGGATACAATCCTATTTATGAATTGACAAAAGACAAGGGACATCTTAGGTCCCTTGAACTGACATATCCTAAACACTGTTAATTTTTTCCAATGGATCAAAAATCACAAAGCAATGATTCTATATTGTTATTTTACATGTGGTCACAATGAACTTTCCTAAATACATTTAATGTTTGCAAACTCATTGCATACAGTCCAATTAACTATTTAGCAGTAAAACTTGCATTTCTTTTAAACAAGATTTGTACAAAGAACAACTCAGCCACTTTGTGCTGATTACACATGACTATAATTAAACCCATTATCTAATATTTTATTTATTTTGAGATAAACCTATCTTTCTATTTATTTATTTATTTATTCATTCATTCATTCATAGAAATCTCATGTACAAGCTGAAACATTGAACAGAAAGCAAAACAAGGATTTTTTAATTCTAAGAATTTTCAAGACAAATTCTTAATTTTTAATTGAAGACCTTTTCAAGACATCAGTTAAATTGAAGACCTTTTTATTTTCTGTGTAAACCACTATCACTTGATCAAAAGCAAACACATTTACCTCTTAAATAACTGTATAAATCTTTATCCTGATGTGGACTTTGTGTATATAACTGTGATTTTAATTTCTGACAATTTCTTCTTGCAACATACCATGGTTGAGCACTATGAAATGCTGCTAAGCAATTCCCAGTGGTAGTTTGCTGAGCTCCATGAGGACATCTTGCAGCTACAAAGTTGATAAATAAACAACTCTACAAATCAGTGCAATCTTTGACATTGTAACATGCAATTTCTTAATATAAAAATGAAATGAAATTTAGTGACATTAAATTGAGAAATCAAAATGAATTGTTTTATTATTTATTAAGATTTTACAAAAATAACATTATAATTAAAATGAATTAATTTACTTGGCAATAGTAAGACAGCAACCATGTCAAAAAATGATATGAAGGCAGAAAGGCTCATATAGAACATTTTCAATTTTTAATTTTTAAATTGCTTTTAAAAATTTTTCAATTTTTCAATTTTTAATTTTTTAAATTGCTTTTCCGATCTAAAAATGTATTATATGTACTAATGACATAAATGTTGAAAATCTTTACCAAGTTAATTTTATTAAAATAATAAATAATCCACATGACAACATCAATATGATGAAATGTGTGAAAATATAATAGTTTCTTTGTGATATTACATCAAGTTTAATATCAATAATTACCTTTAATTGAAGGCTGTATTATTTTAATCTTTGTTATCTTTGTTTTACTGGATGTAGGGATAATTTTTGGTTTTGGGGTTGGTCTAGGTTTTGGCTTTTTAAATCCTGTAATGGCTTTTTGACAAACATAATAATTAGTTGTCCATTTGCCTAGTTGTTTACATAGTTTATAATGCCATGTAAATTTTTTTCCATCATAATTTCCAAAGATACAATATCGATGTTTTCGCCCGGTATATGGTATATTTGGTTGTTTTTCTAAAGGTTTGTATGTTGTTCCCCAGACCCATTTTTTGTATTTCCATCTAAAAACAATATCTGATATCCAAAAATTTCCTTTTTTCTTTAAATCTACAAAATAAGACATATACATTTTTCATGAATTTAATTAAAATATTTTCAATGGTTGAACATTTCTTATCTGATAATAACAACACAGAGGTATATTTGTGTAAAACACAGTTAACTGTAGATTGAGCTCTTCTGGCAAATCTTACAAATGAGTACACTTACAAAATAAAAGAAAAAATAATAATGACAAGTATCATAATTACTTCAATGTGAAAAGATTATTATGCAAAGCTTTATTATTAATAAATCATTGTCATCCTCACTTTTTAAATAGTTGTACAATTCATTTGATTGGTCTTCACTTTGTGTATATAACTGGGACTTCTGTTTCTGACAATTTCTTCTTGCAACATACCATGGCTGAGCACTGGAAAATACAGTCAAACAATTTCCTGCTCTAGTAGATTGCGACCCCTTTGGACAACCAGCAGCTAAAAGGTAAAAAAGGATGTAAATAATAATAATAAATAAAACAATTACCATTTTAAATTTAGTGTAAACCACCTTAATCAATAGGCGTCCAGTATGCTTAGTGGGTAAAACATGCTGCTGGTATTGGGAACATACTAGGTTCTACATTTAAAGACATATTCTTTCAATATTCCAGTCATGCTGAATGCTGAAATCTTGTCAAAAATCATTTTCAAAATATGAAACAGTTGGAAAATGTTAACAATTATGATGTTCTCATTCAACTGTGTAAATTTTTTCTTACAATAAGTTGGTTTTTAGTATTGCAAATTTCAATGTCTATAACTGGAAACGACAAAAGGTGTAAACAAAAATATAAAGAAAACAAGGGTCTACATCTACAAAAATACCCCAATTTTTACAAAAATGTAATTATTAATAATTTCACCTAGAAAAACTATGGAATTTATTGAAATGTCCAGATATAATTGTTAAAATATAATTGTTTTACTATAAGATCAGGGTTTCAACCCACAGCCCCTCACTTGTCAGGCATATGCTCTACCTCAGAGCCATAAGTTGCTTATTTCATTAGTAATTTACATGATCCCTGCAAAAAAGTAGTGTGCTAAAACAAGGCACTAGTATTCTTTTCTTAAATCATTGTTTAAGTCATATCTTTCCAAAATTGGTAAAAACACAATTTCAAAAAAAAGAAGGACAATCTGGATCACTTCTAACTTAATGATTAAAGTAAAGCATAAAAGATTAAACTTCAGCTTTGTTGAGAAACAATGATTGAAATTCCCAAATTTTTTGCATGGTAAGAAATTTTAAGTCTTCAAATCATGCTACATGAATGTATACTTGGCTACAAACCTTTAGATATACTTATACTGGTAACTTTTTGATTGTCTTGAACTGTATGTATTTTGTTGTCCATACCATTTACAGCACCCTTTAATTATATTAAAATTCAGATTCATCTTGAGATTCAACAAGACAGCTTTACAAAATTTACAAGGCTTCGGTCAGTATTCTGTTTGCTTACATTGCACGATAATTCTTGATGGCGTAATATTACACTAAAAAGTCTATTACACATTATTGTGGATTAATGCAAAAACAAAGTTACAGTCAGGAAGGGCAACTATAAAACATTAACAATGATTAATTCCAGAAAAATACTGGAATATATTCATTAGGTATAATATAAACAAATATTTCATTGGGTCTTGGGCTATATCTTAGTTTATGGACTGGGCAGGTACCCCAAAAATATGATATAGACTTCCCTTCAGTCCATATCATATTATGGGGGTCTGCCTGGACCATAAACTGAGACATAGCCTGCAACACCATGAAATATTTGTTTAATATATATGGTGGGTAATAAGTTTTCATCATACTGTAGATAATCTATCGATAACACACCTTGTGACCATTGATTCAAACTTCTAGACATTTTAGTACATGTTTTTGCTATGTAAGTACACTGTGACCTTAAATGAATGGTAGCACTTTTATCACCACTGTTGTATATAAAGTTTTATGTGTCATGGGATTTTGTTTAAAACACATATATATATTTTATAGTGTTGAGGTTAACTAGTTAAAATTAGCAACCCTTAATGCACTGATACTGTTTATAAAGTTTCTAGGCCAGTTAAGTTACATTTTTTAAAAATCAAATCCCTGTGACCTTGAATGAAGATTAAGGTCAATCAACTTTGCAAACTCTATCAATAAAAGGTACATTTGATTTCTTGTGTTTCCGTTTAGTAAAAATGAATGAGTAAATCAACCGTGGCTGATTCAACAAAACCCTTAGAACAATACTACAACACCAAAAGAACTATAATATTAGAATGTAAATCCCAGATGGGCTGAACTGAATATAGCTTATTGTGTACCTGGCTATTTCAATGATTAGACCATTGGTCATTGGTCATTATATTGTAAATCAATGAAATATAAATCAGTATAAGTAGTATTAGGTCATGTTTAAGATAGTGCTGTTTTTACAGCTAAATCTGCTTTTGTATTGCATTTTATTTCAACGTGACTAGAAACAAACAGTCATGAAGTTCTTAGATTAAAGATATCTAGTTTTTAGTTTCTAAAAAAACAGATTAAGAGTCAGAAGGTCGTTGTAACCTTGAATGAAGGTCAAGGTCAAGCAATTTTGCAAATTTAAAAAGACTTTGACCGATGTACATTGCATACTAAAAGTTACACATACAAAGGTTATACTTGCCTTTAACTTATGTAGCTGTGATTTCAAGAATACAAAATTTTGATTCATCTGCAGATCTTTATTTTTCAGGTATTTTATATATTGAGTTAGTTTTTCAACTGATGATTTTAACTGCCTCTGTACCTGCATTTTATAAATAAAAGGAATATTCTTTCAAAATTAAACAAAAATAAAGGAAGCTTAAAAATCTTAAATAATTTACTAATACAGCAGAACTTTAAAAACTTGAGTGCACAGCCACACGCATATGACAGTTACTTCTAGTTACCGGGGTATTTGAGTTTTGGAAGTTAAAATGTGGCATCAACTTGAACAGTTTGTTTGTTGGGGTAAACTTAGACTCTGTGAAATAATGCAACCAATTACATTAAATAATACGTAACAATAAATAAATTATTTAATACCCATTCATTTTTAAACTGGGTAGACTGAAGCAATGTGAAATTTAATATTAAAATATTACCATGTGTAAGGACTGAATCTGTAACTATAAAATAATGAGTTTAGTTTTTATCTTTTACCAAACATTTTTACAAAGAAACTAGGAAGTATAGATTTATGATCTGTATGCAATCATATTCAACTTACACTTGCAATTTTCTCATTTGTATTTGTATTTTGTGACTGGCGTTTCAGTTTCATTAACTGTTTCATCATCAATGACATCCCATTCCACATCTTTTTTAAAACTTTAATAACTTTTTTCTGTTTTTGTTTCAGATTATGGACATCTTTGGTTTGTGCACTTGGACCCAAGGATAATTTTCTCTGTAAATGAAATTGATATAAATTTTTCAGATTGCTTTTTGAAAAGAGGATTTATAATAAACTAAATTTGTAAAATGTGACTTTTTTGAAAACAAAAGCCCTGAGAGGAAAGATTCAGTATGTATAACTATACATTTAATCTGTTCTATAGTGCATGTTAAGGAAGATTTTAAATACTTTTAATGAATTAGTTTGATACAAAAAATTATTAAATTGTTAGTATTCATACCATTGATCTACTTATCCTGAATAAACCTAATTCCACTCTCTTAACTTTTTCAGTCAAATAACGCAAATAACGCTTTTCTGTAGAACTTTTTTGGCTTCTTTCATGCATATCATGTTCAAGTTTTTTCACTAATTTTTCAAAGTCATCAACTTTTTCTGCCATTTGCTGTTCTTTCCTTTCAATCCCTGTCAATGACCGTAAAACTGTTGTGCCCATTCTAGTTAACTGAACAATATTTGGTGTTTGTAACTGAAACAAATAAATAAAGTACATCTTTACGTGCAGGTTGTCAAAACAGTTAAAACTATTATAAATTCATTATATTTAAAAACAGTTCAAACTATTTTAAATCTATTTTCTTTATATTTTGCCTAGAAAACAAAATAAGAATATGTCAAATTTTTCTACATTTATGGAGCTGGTAATTTTTTTCTGTAACATATGATGTCAAATTACATATTTCCTGTCTGTCTGATAAATGTTCTCATATATGTAAACAAATCCTAGGTATTGTATTTCTTAATAAGGAGCTATTTCTTAAAAGCCTTGTATGGTTCTTTGCAACATTTTGAAATACAATATACATACATGACCTGCCATGTAATAGTGTGCACTTAAGGAAACTATTGGTAAGATGCTAGCCTACTGATTCAGTATGCTGCAGACAAGCATATCACTCCCCCGTCCATTTTTCTTGGCACCAGGTGAACAGTCAATAACCTGTCTCTTAATAATCAGCTCCAGGTAAGGAAGGAGTATTTCAAAATTTAAAGTCCAACCCATGACCCCCCACTCTACCAATGAGCCAGTTTAATGAAAGTATAATTGACAATATTATAATTAAAATATAATTATAATTTTTATAAGACAAGGCATTGTTTAACAATAGAATATAAATGAAATACACACATTATAATTAGAGGCTCATGAGAAGACTCATCAATAGTTAGATCTATTTAGTATTTATTATCATACAATCCAATCTAAACAAATTATGAACCCATAATAGTAATTTTAATTCTCCCTTTAGAATACTCCTAACCTATGACTTTTGTGAAAGTATTAAGAGGAATTCTTCGTAAAATTTATTTTTTCCAGCTTTCTGCATGCATGAACAGATTTGATGAAATTAATCATACATGTTGTTCTTGGTTAGCTCATCATAGAAACAGTTTTTATTCCTAATCAGGGCTCTACATTAACTTTTTTTGCCACTTGTCCTCTCTTTTTGCCACTTGTCCTCTTGGACAAGTGAATATAATTTGCACTTGTCCGAAAAAAAAACTCACTTGTCTGACCTTCAAACACTACACTCGAGTTGTATTTATTTGTGTCAGATTGGGATGCTTTAGCTTTCAATGCTTCCCTTTCATGACATTTTACATGACAAAAACTTTTCCAGTGAGATGTCAAAGTGTCTTTTCTAAATGCTGAAGAACCAACGAAAAGTTTACTGTTTTTATCAGCATATTTATCATTATCGCAGCATACTTTGCAAAACATAATCCCCAGCTCACTTTCACTTTCGTTTTGAAAACCCAAACCTGGAAATTCATTTAACGACGATGTCTGAAATTTTCTTGAACGTTTCTGTTCATATTCCTTTTTTTCTTTTCTTTCAGTCTGTTTTTTAGTTGAAGGACTAGTAAAACCAAATTTAGTAAGATCTATGATCACAATGCCGTGCAAGCAGCATGTTGTCAACAAAGTCAATCTTTTTAAGCACTTTACGCAAGGATATTATAAATCTGATTTTTTCAAAATGTTTCAATGATTTTGAATGATCTCGGACTTCACGTAGAAGAGTACTGATTACAAGCGTATTGATGTTACTGATAATAAAAAAAATCACGGGAGTTGAATAGTGACTTTCATTTTAATAAGGATGTTGACTGACAATAATAATAATTTTTTCGAATTAAGATTTATTCTCTTCAAATTTCGACTTGTCCCATCAGACAAGTAACTGGACTGTCGAACTTGACCGATGGCAATTTGGACTGGTACCGGCAATCGGGCAAACGTTTATGTCGAGCCCTGCTAATAAGTTTTGTTTTTTTTTTTTTTTTCCCTGTTTTTACAGTCATTTTTTACAATTATATATAAAGACACCTCTCATTCACTCAAATACACATCATTCTCTCATTACAGCAAGTGGACATAATAAAGGTGGAGTATATAACTAAATAAAAAAGATAAATAAAATATAATGATGTTATTCAAATAGTGGATGAAATTTTTTCAATCTATTATGAAATTTTTCCACTTTTCCTTCCAATTTATAAGTGTATTTTTCTTATATATAATATGTTTTAATTCCGTATAACATCATTAAGTGTTAGGCTTTTGTTGTAAATTCTTTGCCTGTATATATAGAACTTTGTTAATAAAACAATAAAATTGAATATATTAAATGATTTTCCATTTTTAGGAATATATATTCAACTTTAGAGTAATTCATCAATACAGATGTTTTATTATAAGTCCAGTTTTTAATGCTTTCCATAGATCACATACATTTTCACAGTTGACAAATAAGTGACAGATAGATTTCATTTCTGTTTTACAGAAGGTACAGTATGGGTTGTCTCCCTTTTTTCAAACTATGTAGTAACTTATTTGTTGCAATAATTCTATGTATAATACAATATTGGAACCATCTAAATTTAACATATGAAGTTGAACAATAAATATTTTGATGTATTTTCTGCCAATCAAAATCATATGTGTAACCAAATGTATCATTCCATTTATCTTTATTAGAAGTATTGTAATGTAAGGATTTATATAAAAAGCTTCATAAATATCTCTGGAGCCTTTTTTGTTTTTCATTATGATTTCAAAGACTTTCTGTGTAAAAGGCTGAGTTATACATTTTTGAAAAGCATTTAGACATTTCCATCTAGATAGAATTTTAAGACCATAATACAAAGTTATGAGAGTAGTTAAATTAAAAACTCTACATAAGTCATCAAACTGTAAGAAAGTACCATCATAAAAAGATCACAAACATATGTTACACCCTTCTCATACCAATTTTCAAAATAAACAGATTTTTTACCAATTTTTATATCTGTATTATACCATACAGGAATTTTTAGTATGTCTTCAACATTATCAGATAACTGACTGTGAAAGTCAACTATAAAGAGTCGAAAACTTCTTTCCAGAAAGAATTTTTTTTACAATTTATCTTTGGATGCATTATGCTCATAAAGAAATAATGCCTTCCAAGAAGAACCCATTGTTATCATTCTTCTAATCCATGTAATTTTTAAAGATTTGATAGATGATATATGTACCCACAATTATTTTCCCTAATATGCTCAAGTTTCTTCTTTTCCAATTTGTAATCATATTCTGAATTTCAATAATCTTTTTTTTTGAAATTTAGATTAGTTATTTCACTTAAACTCGTGCTAAATACAATACCCAAAAGTGTAAAAGGTGCATCTGACCAATGCAAGTGAAATTCTGGGCAAAGTTTATTTGTACTCCTTTTTCTTGAACCTATCCATATAGCTTGTGTTTTTTCAATATTTGGTTTTAAGCCTGAATATTTTGAAAACTGGTCTAACAAATCAAGAACCTTTTTGAGTGATTTTTCATTTCCATCTAAAAAGATACATGTATCATCTGTGTAATGAAAAAATTATACTCTTTGTTGTTTATTTCTATCCCTTTAACATCACTATTATGTCTGATTAAAATACCTAGAATTTCAACAACTAGTAAAAACAAATAAGGAGATACTGGATCTCCTTGTCTACAACCTCTACCCATTTTGAAAAACTGAAAAAAAAAACATTTTGTAAAACACATAGTATGGGGGAGTTTAATAAGACCCCTATCCATCTAATGAAATCATTTCCAAAGTTACAGAAGTGGAGCACTTGAAAAAGAAAGTTCCAGGAAACAGAGTCAAATGCTTTCTTAAAATCCACAAGCAACAGAAGACCAGGAATGTTGTTATTTTCTGTATAATTCATTACATCATATACCAGTCGTGTATTTTCTGCAATATATCTGCCAGGCAGGAAGCCCTTTTGGTTTTCACGTATTTTGTTATCTAAAACTACCGTAGTTTAAGTCTATTAGCCAAACAAGCTGACAATAACTTATAAACCGTAGTTTAAGTCTATTAGCCAAACAAGCTGACAATAACTTATAAGTTGTATTCTCGGTTTATTGCCTTTTGGCAACATTGATATTATGCCTTGTTTCTGGGTTGTAGATAATTCACCTTCGTGAAAACTATGATTAAAAGATCTAACAACACAGTTACCTTTGTCTTGCCAAACATATTTAAAAAATTCTGTAGTAAACCCATCTGTTCCTGGTGATTTATCATTTTTCATTCGTTTGAGAGATTCTAAAACTTCTTTGTATGTTATTCTCCCTTCTAGAAGTGATGCAGAAAATTGGTCTATTTTTTTTAGTAATTTATCATTATTGTAAGTGTTAAGTAAATTATCTATATTTATATCTTTTAATAGGTCATCCTTACCGGAATACAGCTTGTTATAAAATGATTGAATTTCTTCAAGAATTAATTGTTGATCATATATTTTTTCACCAGAATTATTAATAATCTCATGAGTGGTTTTGTTTATATAATTCCTTTTTTCGAGACTAAAAAAATATTTTGTAGGTTTTTTGCCTTCTTCTATAAACTTGGCTTTTGTTCTTATGCATAAAGCTTTAATATTGTCTTTTCTAATTTTTTCTAAATTGTGCTTACATTCTTCTAAAAGTTCCTCTATAGCATGAGATTCTGGATATGTTTGTGAAGTTTCTTCTAGAAAGCTTATCTGTGATATTATCTTAGATTCTTCTTCATTTTTTTGTTTTTCTAAATATGTCAAAAAAGAGATAGTCATACCTCTAATTTTCAACAAAAGTAATTCTAAAAAAATTTGATCATTTATGACCAGCTGTAACGTTTCTTTATCAACTGTATTCAAATTTTCTCTGTTATATGGGGTCACAGCATATCTTTTCAACATATCACCTATAATATCTTTAACTTTCTTAATATATTCAGTATTTTCCAACAAAGAATTATCAAATTTCCAAAAACCTTTACCTCTAACAAATTTGGATAACTTAATATTCAATTCAATAAAAGAATGATCAGTTCGGTACCCTGGAGTAATACTTACATCGTCAGTCAAATTAAGTAATTCCTCAGAGATCAGAAAAAAATCTAGCAGCACTTTTTTACTGGAATTCTTTCTAAACCAAGTGAAACGTTTAAGATTCGGATTATGTACTCTCCATGGATCTTGGAGTTTAAATTTTTCCTAATAATTTTTTTGTGGCCATAGAAACATCTCCAAAATTTGGAAAATTAAAAAAAAAAGAAGAAGAAGAAAAAAGAAGTTTTTTTTTTTACCCTGTGTGATTTGCAAAAAAAATTCCCCTTTTCAATATTTCTAAGACCAATACTGAACCACACATGCATTAAAGAAGAAAATATGGATGCACTTGTGTTAGTGCTACAAATTCACTGATAGAATGTGCAGGCATGTAGCAACCTAGATGAGGCAACCAAAATTACTGCCTCTATAAAAAAGATGGTACAAACATACTTTTTAATCATTAGAAATTAATACATGTACTAGAGACCTGATTTTAAATTTCAAAATATAGTCAAGTTTATTTGATCAAGTTCTGCATTATATAGTTTTCATCAGTTCTGTTTTCATGGTTATGATATGAAGAACCAAATTTCCAAATAAAGGTTTAATATTTATCACCACATTAAGTGATGTTTGTAAAATCCCCACTATAAGCTGTATAATTTCAAGTCATTACAACATTTTGTAGATGTCAATGAAAAAGAGTTTAAAATGTTGTAATAAAGTTTATAAGTAAAATATTTTGTTGCATGCTTTTTATTTACTGTATACAATAAGAGTATATATAAAAAATCTTTATCTATTTATAAAAAATTCAAACATAAATGGCTGCAAAAAAATTATTACACTATTAAAAAGTAGGTGAAATCAGAATATTCAAACATTTTTAAAAAGTTCAAGATATGAATATTTTGTTGTCATGTTATCATATATACTCTATGTACCCACTGATGTTTTTGTTTTATACATTTGAAGAATTCTTATTGATTCACTACCTGTTTAATTTGAAAAGGATGCAAAAACTTGCAGTTCGCAGTCAAAATATACTATTACACTGATTCTTGTCCACCCATCCACCCCACTAGGCTCATAAAAAGTTATTAACTGGAAAATGTAAAATTTATATATTCTATATAACAATGCAAAATATTCTGTCTGTTTAGTTGTGTAGATATCATAAATTGTCAATTTCACCTAAAAAAAAAAAGGAATTTTTTGTCACTGTGTTTGTCATGGCAACCTAAATCATCAAAGCAACCAAATTTGCTGCTAATTCTTCATCAAGTGAATATAATGTAGCAAGTTTGACTAAAATTGGTGAACATGCATGCCAGACACCCTATATAAGAGTATAAATTCTTAAAGAAAATGGCTATTAGACTAATATATGCATATATGTACTTACTTTAGCCTTTTCAAGTTCAGCTACATCTTTCTGAAGTTGTGATGTTGTGTGTTTAACAGAATCCAGTTTTATCTTCATGTCTTGGCTTGCTAACTGTACATTTGTTAAATCTTTTAGAATACCAGCTAAGTCTTGTTTACTGCCTTTCATTTCACCTACTAACCTATTGTTTGAATCAGTCAGTCTTACTATTAATGCTTTCATGTTTCCAATCTGTGACTGCCATTTTCTATTTTTAGGAGACTGAAACATAAAATAAAATACATTATTTTCCTGATGAGAATAAAAACATTAAAAATGAAACAGGATGAAAAATCGGTGGTTGATTTTCAAAGCGATAAATTAAAATTTATCTATTTCTCAATTATTATTTCTTTTCATTTTTTTAAAATATGTGATTTTTTTATCAGTGTTTGTAGATTAAAAACATCAAATTAGAAAAAAGATTGGAAATCAGTTATTGTACTTCAAAATGATAAATTTAACAATATCTTTTTTTGAATTTATCATGTCTTTTCTGCTTTTCATAAATATGTGATTTTCATAACAGGGTTTGCGGATTTGATGGAGTTACTTTTTCCATTCTCTTTTCAGTACTCTTAGTTCTATACTATGCCAAGAATATGACCCCCACATAATTTTTTTCATCAAACATCTGAAAAATTTTAATGTGTTGACAAATTTCTGTAGTTTAGTATGACACCAAATTTACACTGATCCATCAATTTTTAACGTATTTGCTTAAAACTGTGCAACAGACTATCCCAAAATGGCATATAATTTTTTATAAGATAAAAAAGGCATACAGAGAAGAACTTTATCGAAACTACAGATACAATCCAAAATGACAATTATTACCAGTAGTATTACACTTACAGTTGGATCTTCTAAACCTGCTATTTCATTTTGAAGCCTTTGTAAAGACTCTCCCATTTTTTGTACTTCTATTTCTTCATTCTTTTGTCCCACATTTGTATCTTTAATTTGCTGCATGATTGATGACATTTCCTCCATGAGTGTATGAACTCGACTTGAAATATTGTGACCTTTATTTGAAACTTTCTCTAATGCTTCTGCCATTTTGAGCTGTTCTTCTGTCAAACGTTTTTGGCCTTTTGTATATACCTAAAATATATATACATAGGGAAAAAAAAAGATAAATTACACCTACAGATCTCTGTGAAATATTTTATTGCTTTTTGTTTTACATTTTCTGCCCAAGTAAATAGAACAAAGTTACAAAAAAAAAAAAAAAAAAAAAAAAAAAAAAAAAAAAAACCTGGTCATCTGACAGTGGTTTGTCACCTCTTAAGTAGTGAATAATATTACAAAATTTATTGTATCGTTTTGATTGAAATGATTGCAGAAATATCATAAATTTTATAAACTTTGTATTGCATCAAAAAGGTTTCACCCAAAACCATCAACCTGATTAAAAAGCAGTACATGTGTAGGATGATTCAAAGTTATTTTAAGAAATGCACAGACCAAGTTTTTTTTAAAATCCAAATACAAATTAGACACACTTTTATATATAACATTTACCAATCAGACTGCAGATAATGATAAGTTAAATGTTGATTTTTTACAAGTCAAACTTAACAGAAATATTTTCACAACAAACATACTGACCAAGTTTTTTTCAAAATCTGATGAATTTCACAGATGTGTCAGATTGTGGTATGCTTATTAGTTATAACTTATAAACAATATTTGTCAAACGTTTAACTACACCTACTATGTATTTGAACATGACTCTAGTATATAAAACATTTAATTATTTCAGAATTTTTAGCATTACCAGGTAAATACATTTCAGAGAACTTATAAAGGATAAGAGAGTGAATTATAAATTTGTGTATCTGAGTTTTTATATGGATCTGTAACTAAAATCTGTAAACACTTGCCCCATTATTTTTATTGGTGTTGAGATATGTCCTGAATTTTTCCATCTTCTTTCCCAGATTTTTACTATATTTTTCTTCTTGTATCACTTTGTTTTTGACAACATCTTTAAATCTGTCTAAATTTTGTATAGTTTTTTTTATTCCATGAGACATATTACTCAAAGTATGTACTCCTTTTCCTAATTGAGTGGTTGAAAACTGTAATTTTTTTACATTTCTATGAAGATCTTGTTGTGAACTTTTAACATCATTTAGTTCATTTTTTATGCTTTTTGCTTTTTTTGCCAATAGTAGCATGATCTTTTTCAAAAAGGCAATGGAATCCTGCTGTTTCAACTGACTTTTCCATAACTCTGCAATTTCATCATCTTTCTTTCTACCTTTTTTCTTTATGTTTTCTAATCTGTGTCTCACATTCTACAAATGTTTGAAATAAAGGAATAAAATCAGTTGCTAGAAAGATAATAACCATATGTTTAAGGGCTCCAACACTATTTATAACAGGTTAAGTGGTTAATAAAGATAAGAAATACAAACTAGTGACTAAACTAAAATTGAAACAAAAAAATATATAATATGTTTGATTGTATAGTAGAACTTACATATCAAGATCAAAGCATGATCTTTCTGTTATTAAAATCTTATTACTGTACATGGTGAACAATTAAAACATATATATAATCCTCCCCTTGTGTAAGACAAGAAATGATCATCTGATCTCCATAGTGTCAATTTGTTAATCCTAAATGAGGCTTAAATATATCAAATCATACAACCAAGGGGAGACTTTATCATTCAAATGAGAGTATTAATTGTTTTATTAAAATATAAAAAAAATTACAAAAATAAGTTACTCAACACCTACATCAAGCATATGAATCTTTTTCTGAATAGTATTAAACTTTTTGGAAAGAGTTTTGATGACTTTTTTCTTTGCTCCACTATATTTATCTTTTTGTACTGCAGTCTTCTTGGATCCATGTTTACCAGGTCCAGGTCCTATTGTGTAGATATAAAAGTATTCAATCAATTGAAAGAATAAAATAAATAAATAAATTATTTGATTTTTAAAAAATGTACTCATGTAACCTTGACAAGTGTTAACTTTGTAACAGAAAAATTAGAGTACATGAAAATGCTCTGTGTAATTTGTACATAAATCTAAAATTTTAAAGTTTATCCCAATCTATTAATTTTTTATTAAGACTTTTGGATATATTAGTTTATTCAGCATATTTTTGCAGCATTTTTGTGAAATGAAGAAAGTTGTGGCTATGACAAATTTACATGTGCTTAGCAATAGGTCACTGCAATTTACATTGCATTAAGATAAATGTATGAAATAAAAAGACATACAACTAACTATACATGTACAAGATAAACACAAATTAAGAACAATGATAGAAACTGCAGATCAAATTTCTATACAATGGTTCATAATAGATTTTTACACCAAAAAATAAGCAAGAGGCCCATGGGCCTTAACGCTCACCTGAGGATATGGCAAACCTGAGGATATATCCAAAATCATTTGCAAAAATACATAAAATATTCTAATATACATGCCTACTATAAAGTTAATAGTTTTTAAGATAATTAACAATTTGAGTCTTTTTATGCATCTATGACCTTGACCTTTAAACGTAAGACCTTGAATCTTATATCAGAATAATCACCATATCAATTCCTACAATATTCTAATATACATGCCATACAAAAAGTTAATAGTTTCCAAGATAATAAACAATTTCAGTCTTTTATGCACCCATGACCTTGACCTTTGAACATATGACCTTGAGCCACATATCAAAATGATCGTCATATCAATACCTACAATATTCTAACATATATGCCTATGCAAAAAGTTAATAATTTTCAAGATAATTAACAATTTTAGTCTTCTTATGCATCTATGACCTTGACATTTAAACGTAAAACCTTGAATCTTATATTAGAATGATCACCATATCAATTCCTACAATAATCTAATATACATGTCAATACAAAAAGTTAATAGTTTCCAAGATATTTAACAATTTCAGTCTTTTTATGCACCTATGACCTTGACCTTTGAATGTATGACCTTGAGCCATATATCAAATTGTTCGTCATGTTACAAAAAGTTTATAGTTTTCAAGCTAATGCATAATTTTAGTTTTTTTTACCAAAAAAATAACATTTCAGGGACAACAACTACATGCATTATCATACAGTTACGAAACTTTGTATCTTATTACATTTTGTCATGCTGAACATTTTAACAATGTTTTAGTATTATATATCTCTTATAATTTGGAAGAAAATAGCCTAAAACTGCACAAATTACAAACTAGGTCATGACCTTGAACTTTGACCTTGACCCCATTTTGAAGGTTATTTCAAGAAAAAGTCAAAACTGAAAACCCCATGTCAATATCTATTCATATCTCAAGTTATAATAATTTGAAACCAGTTTTTTGGAACCATGGGTCACCTTGATCTGGTTTTGGGAGCCATGACAACGTCACGAACAAATCTGAATTGCACTGGCCCATATATGCATCTGACCAAGTTTCATTGAAATCTACCTTGTAGTTTCAGAAAAGAAGTCGAAAAAGTAAAAGTTTACACCGTGGACGCCAACGACAACGACACCAAGGACGACAGACAAATTTTGATCAGAAAAGCTCACTTAAGTCTCGGCTCAGGTGAGCTAAAAACAAATTAAAAAAAAAAAACAGAGTACTACCACCAGTAAATTATACACTTGTCACTTTCATTTCCCAGAAGTATTGTGAAAAAATGTTTTAAAAAATTACATCTTTTTTTCTATTAAAATTTATCAAGATCAACAAATTATAGACTTAAGACCATATTAAAATACATAACAACACAAAATTGTGCTTCCAATCAATTTCTAAAAGAAAAAAATTAGATTTTTTTTAAAGCTAACACGGTGTAACTCCTAGTAAAATTACCATAAATGATCTAAATTCTAGAAATCATTAAAGATAAGCTAAGTATTAAATTTAAAATAAGCCTTTACAGTTATACAGTTGTAATGTCAAAAATACAACAAAAATTCAACATGAAACTCCTATTCTATTTTCCATGAAAGTTTACAAAATGAACAATTAAAGAGGATAGAACCATAGAGGATTAAAATACCAACTTAGCTTTTCCCCAGGCATGTGTTTTATTAAAATAAGTATTTAAAAAAAAAATACCCCTGGCTTCATTATGAAGTCTTATTCAGTCAAGTATTAAAACTAAAAACCCTATATATATCTTAACAAACTCAAAACATATTGAAATAAAGTTAATTTGCAAATTTCGTGAAGTTTTACACAAAACTAATTTTTCCAAAGAATTTTATGAGATGAACCATTAATAAGGTAAAGAGTCTAAAGACCATATATGTGTCATCAAAAATTCTTGCTTATAATTAACACAAAAAGCAGTGACAAAAGACAATACATCTTTAGGCTAATGAGTCTGCTTATATCCAATAATGGAAAAAATGTGTGTTGCAGATAAAGGAAATTAGGCAATCTACTCAGTATAAAAAGTGGTTATTTTCCAAATGGCTGTGAAGAAAACATGAAAAAACTGTTTACATTAAATGAAATCAATTAATGAATTTATGAAAAAAAAGTACAATGAAATAATTAATGATCAAAACAACATACCTTTATTATTACTCAGGTCTATTCCAGTTTGATGTCCAGGCCCAATAGCTTCATTGACAAGTTTTCTTACAGAAGGATGGTCACTTTCTGAGAGAAAACAAGTTCTAGAACTATTGACAAATTTAAAAAATTGACATTTTATCGTCTTTTCTTCTAGGCAAGCCTTTGCACATTTGTCAAGTGTAGAACTTTCCTTTCTCACTAGACCTGGTGTTAAAAGCACTTCTGGGACAGCATGAAAAATTGTTTCTTTTGTTGACCCTTTCACCCCAGGTGGTGGTATCTTTACTGGGGATGCAGCATCTAAGAAAACAAAAAATTTGTTACATTTTTCAATACCATCTAAATAATGTTTTTTACAGAATTAACTCTCTTTTGAATGGAATTCACGTAATTTCATACATTTTCCTAAACCACTCTACAGTTCAATATCTGAAAAAAACCATTTCCAGCATTAATCCTATTATTGGTCTCTTGCTTTAACATCTCATGTGGTAAAAATTTCACATTTTCAAAAAAAAATTTTTTAGACAAGATACCCATGGGCCAATACAATCATCTGAGGATATGTCCAAAGTTGTTTGCAAAGTGCAATAGAAAATACATTAATTATTGAAACTTTCCACATTTTCTTAAGTTTAGATCTGTCACAGTACTTAATGAGAAATATCTAGTCACATTTTATTTAAAATAGCTAATATTCATGTATTAAATGTAGTAAAATGAATAATTTCCAAAACATTAACCATTTCATTATACTTATGCAGCTTTTTCTTGAGCTTTGAACCCATGACTTTGTACCATATATCAAAATGATAGTTATATCAATACCTTCAATATTCTAATATGTACATGCCTTTACTAAAAGTTAATAGTTTTCAAAATAATTAACAATGTCAGTCTTCAAATGTAACGATGACCTTGACCTTTCAACTTGAATCATATATATCAAAATGATCATCATATCAATACCTACAATATTCTAATAAACATGCCTGTTCAAAAAGTTAACAGTTTTTAAGATAATTAACAATGTCAGTCTTCTTTTGCAGCTATGACCTTGATCTTTGAATGTTTGACCTTGAATCATATATCAAAATGATCAACATATCAATACCTACAATATTCTAATATACATGCCTATACAAAAATTTAATAGTTTTCAAGACAATTAACATTTTCATGCTTATTTAGCAGCTGTGACTTTGACCTTGGAACTTATGAATTTAATAGTTTTCAAGATATGTTGACAAATATATAATGTTCTAGCCATTTCCCCAACAAGAAACTTGCTGTTTCCCCATATTGAGCCCCATGGCTACCATTTGTGCAAATCTGAAAATAGATGACTAAGAATATAATAAATGAAATAACTTAGATATATCTTGTTCTTTAAGAGGAAAAGATGTTTAAATTTTTTCACTATTTCCCCCCTAATGGGGTCTCATAGTAACACAACTCTTTCATTTGTGCAATCTGAAAAGCCTTCACCAAGGCATGATGGTAACGAAGTGTCATTAAATATGGCCCAGAGGATTTGAAGGAGAAGATTAAAGTGTTAAATGTTTACACATGACACATTATGGATAATGCACAATAGACAATGGATGAAGATGGATAGCAATAGCTTATCTGAACTTTCAGCAAAACACAGCAAAGATCTGAGGTTTGATTAGATTATTATGGTTAGAATAAGGTCACTTTGTTCAAGCTGTTGCATCAACTGTGCTTTTTCTGAAGACATCTTAATTCAAATACAAGAGGTCAAATGGGCCTGATAGGCTCATCTGATAAAGGCTAGATGAAATTCTTTAGTTTCAAATTAAAATTCACATTATTGTATTAAGCAGATTGTTTAAAACCTAATTCAAAAAAAAAAAAATAATAATAATAAAAAAAATTTAAAAAAAAAACTGTAGCAAAATATCTTTTGCAAAAACTCTTGATTTTCAATGGAAAAAAGTAATACAAAATACTAGTGCATGCAAACTGTAGTTCTTGGCCAGCATCTTAGTTATCAAATTGAATCTTTTATGTATTGGTAAATGGCAAATACAGCAATAAGAGCACAAAGATAAAAATAACCTTGATCTTTTAATCTGACTGCACAAAGAAGAGCATTGCAAGTGACTCTCAATGTGTATATTCAAAATTTAATGCAAAATTGTGTAATCCTTATTTAATCAGATTTCTTGCAATAAACAAATTAAACATAAAGGATAAAGACTCCAGAGAAGCCAAATATCAACCCAGGGTCACCTTGACCAATTTTGGGTAGCTATGGCAATGCCATGAAATCTGAAATGCACAGATCAAGTTTCATTGAAATATGTCCAGCATTTTCAGGAAAGTTAAAAATATACTTTAATGATGCATGCACACAGTCATGCACACATGAACATACATAGATGATAAGCAATAAGGTTAAGCTCAAATGACCTTTGGTCAAAACAACATGTTTGACAAAATATTAATAAAATATTTTTGAGATAAAAAGTTGTTGCTTCAGTTAATCATTAATCAATACAAGTATATACATGTACACGATTACATGTATACTCTTACAAAATTTAATATTATATGTATCTTAATTTATATTCTTAACTGTTATAAAAGTGTTAAATCCCCCAATTGCAATACTTACTGATAAGATTGCACATACTAATGGCATATCACTAACTGGTACTACACTAATTGATACATTAGTAACATGGAGACATTATATACATAACAACATAAGGAGAATTTACAAGATGGATTTAGTAAATTTTGATATAAATTTTCGCAGTAAAATTGTAAGTATGCCTGTATTTTAATGCTCAACTACTTTATTTTCTTAAATTCAGTGAAGAAGAAAGAGAGATGTGCAAGAGAAGAAAATGTCATGTAGTCATGTATATTGTAAATACAAAACCTCATGACATGTGGATTTTTTATGACCAAAACATAAAAATAGTTTTTGTGTTGTTTGTTTTTTTTTTTTTTTTTAATAAATTCTTTAAATTTTCAATTTTGTTACAATTTAATTATTCTGTCATCATGATCCTCTGTAAAACCATTTTTACTAATACTTCCAAACATCTCAACTAAAGTTATATGATTGGATTTACAAAAATAATAAATCTGATTACTTAGTACATATATCTAAGCCAGAGTAGATTGACCACTATAAGTCTTTTCTGTTTAATAAGCAAATCTTAATTCATTAGAAAATTAAACATTTAGAAAGCAACCAAAAAAGTTGCAACGTTCAATGTAGAAGTCCATTGTCCCTAATATTAATGTCAGTGGGCTAACTTTGATCTTTCTTTTCAATATCAACCAAGAGTCAGAAATGTTGGTATGTTCCCTTTAATTCTTAAAACTTTACTGACTAAAACAGTATACATTTATAATTACTAAAAGAGTTAATATATATTTATAAAGATTACTAATTACAATATTTACTAAATTTTCAAAATAGTCCCTCAGTATTGGCATTAGATAGACAAAATTTTGGGGCAAAATTTTTCAACTGGTCCCTTTTTCCTTGGCAGGGAATTTATAGCTGGACATGATCCATGACATATGATATTGTCTTAGTTTCGGTTTGTGTGAAGTGTTTGTGGTAAATTTGTACTTTTACTACTGCTGGAGTGACTGTGGTTTTTTTCAGAGAATTATGCAACATTTCATAGAAAATTCCATTAAGTTTCATATTTTTCATGTAAGTCTAGTCAAAACCGAAATCGCTATGCATATCTGCGATTACCATAAAAATTTTTGTAGAAAGGAAATTGTTGTGACTATGGGAATTTTATATATCAAATCTGGTGACACATTTACAATAGAAGTATGCAACTTTTGTGTGCAGAAATATTTAATGGTTATCACAGATGCTCATATCATTATCCCCTTAAACCAGACTCAAGTAGATCTAGATGAAAATTACCAAGCTTAATGCAAGTGAATTGGATTTTTTTATGAAATTTTTGCAAAATTCACTGTCACAAAGCAAATTGAAACATTGTTTCATGTTTCTTTCTTAATTGTAAGAAAGAAACATGGAACAATATTTGTTTTAAAAAATCAAAGGTTTCTATATATTTATTTATTCATTAGATCAGTATGGTTTGATAGTGGTAAACTATTAACTTTAGAAACTTAATAAATTTAGAAATTAGAAATAGAATCTAAATAAATAAAATGAATGCTTCTGAGTCAAACTGACCAGCTAGATTAGTCCATTTCTAAATTTTTGTTGCTTACCACAAACGTAAAAATGTTGAATGCAGCATGTTAAAAAAAGATAAAATAAGCAAGCCTTTTGTAGTCTTTTTTGACTTTGCAAAGTCAAATGCATCCCCACTGTGTCATGTGTTGTGAAGATGTGTTGCTGGTAGCGTCTAATGGTCGCCGTTCTCCATGGCGTAAATGTTCAGACGTCAGTGACGTCATCTGGAAGTGTGTACGTAGTTTCTTAGCAACGACAGTAATTAGTGTAATATACTTGCGTGTAAGCGCTTAACATTGTGTAAATATACGGTTCCGTTGAGTCATTTTATATGCATCTCAATGCGAGTCAATTTATGACCAAAGGTCATCAAATAGTCTTGGAAAAAGTTATCTACAAAAAAAAATGACGATAACTTCCGGTCTATATTTATCGCCGTGTTTCTTGTTTCTTGGCGGGAAAAACAAGATGCATCAAAATTTATAATTATTTCTATAATCAGTGGAGACTATCGATATGTTCCAAAAATATTCTGGATTATTAACACCAAATTTCATTAATGTCCGATTTGCAGATGTGTTAGTTATAAAAAATTTGTTGAAATATTTGGTTTTATCTTAAAACTAAACAGGTATTAATTAGATGCACATCTAATTCAAGATTACGATGTGTGCACTTTAAAGCTGCATTAAGTTTTTTAAATTTTCTGAATTTTTTTTTTTTTTTTTTTTTTATTTATTTATTTATTTATTTATTTATTTTTTTTTTTTTTTTGATTTTCTAAAAAAATATTTTTTTAAAAATAGATAACTTTAACCACGATCCGTGACATTCGTTTTCTAAAATTTCATTTCTTTTAGCTGTAAATAAACGGAATCCTCTGACCGGTTGGTCAGTGTTTTACGACGGTAATTATGAGCTAGGAGCACTGATGTACGGAAAAACCCTAGAATCGAAGGTGAAACATGACAGATTGCATTAATTGTCCTTCATTAATATCCAGATGTATTTGAAATGGTGTTATGTATCCCTTGCTAAGTTACGAATGACAAATTCAACGAAGTTCTGTGTTTAATTTATCGTATTTCACCGTTTTGAAAGTTGTGTTTAAATGACCCGGGGTTTTGATGACGTAACCATGTTCTAATATTAGATCCCAAATGCTGCATCTTGCTGGGTAAATACTGTAATTTCTGTATTTATTCGAGCTTTTATCGTTGAACCAAATGTAACATTGTTCATTAGAAACATCATTAATTAGATTAGCACCGTTTTAATTCTTTCTTTGGAAATTTTAATGCAGCTTTACTGAAGTACTTTCCGCAAACCAATGCTTCCTGCTATGAAAATTGCAGTTTGGCAAATCTAGGGGCGTATCTTACTGTCATATTATAAATTTTTGAATATTTCTGTCATATTATAAATTTTTGAATATTTCATTCAGAAAATTCAAAAATTTATAATATGACATTACTATGAGGCAACTGAGGCAACTTCCTCGGTAAAAAGTCAGATTAAATTTATTTTTTTTCAATGTGAGGAATAAGAAAAGGATAAAAAATAATTTAAAGTAAACAAATATAAAATTATGTTTTGTCCATGGTTGTACAGACTTGATTATTCAGACAGGCCTAGCAAACAGCAGGATCAGGCCTTAAAAGTGAGCAGGTATTGATTAGATGCGCATTGGTGTGTATCACGTGTATACATCTTGACAAAATGCTTGATCGTCAATAATTTCATCTTTTGCGAGAAAAAATCTTGGTTTCGTATTATGTGCATGAAAGATGTATATTTTCAAATGCGTTAAAAATGTGTCGGTCCAAATGCACATTCCCCGCAACCCAGACTGAATGTTCCCGCTGTCAGGGAAAGTTGCATCCTTAGATGCTGTCACGGTCACAGCCTGCATGCATGGTGAAAGTATCCCGACCGTGGCAATGACGTCACGTGTAGACAACCCGACTGGGCGGTCTCTGGTGTTATCCGTTGAAATGATTGTTGGAATCGTCTTTCAACAACAGTACGGACAACACCAGCCTGAGTCGTTCTAGCGGCTTGATTGCGGGCATTTTCACTCAGTCCGAGGCATGAGGTGCCATTTCGCAATTTCAACGCAATTTGACTTGATTATTTTTTCCGTTCTGTCTGGATATTACGAGAGCCTATTAGGCTCATAAATAAAAAAAAATTAAAAGGCGTAATAACGCGAAATAAAGGCGTAATAACGCGAAATAAAAGCATAATAACACGAATTGAAAGGCGTTATAACGCGAAATAAAGGCGTTATAACGCAAATTGGAAGGGTAATAACGCGAAATAAAGGCGTAATAACGCGAATTGAAAGGCGTAATAACGCGAAATAAAGGCGTAATAACGCGAATTGAAAGGCGTTATAATGCGAAATAAAGGCGTTATAACGCGAATTGGAAGGTGTTATAACGCGAATTGAAAGGGTAATAACGCGAAATAAAGGCGTAATAACGCGAATTGAAAGGCCCTTATTTCGCGTTATAACGCCTTTATTTCGCGTTATTACGCCTTTATTTCGCGTTATTACGCCTTTTAATTTTTTTTATTCATGAGCCTAATAGGCTTTCGTAGGATATAAAGAATGACACATTAATAACAAAATCCTAAGATTATGACAAACCAATCCTTTTGCTGAAAAATTGCATAATTGGTCCAATGATTATAGACAGCGGAATTCTCCTACAATAAAAGTCATTCACCAGTGAAGAATTTTAAGAAGTTAATGCATGTTGTTTATATATCATTTCAAGGTTAAATCCCTGATACAAATTCCAAGAATATTATTATTTTTTTTTTTACCGTATATATATATATATATATATATATATATATATATATATATATATATATATATATATATATATAGAGAGAGAGAGAGAGAGAGAGAGAGAGAGAGAGAGAGAGAGAGAGAGAGAGAGAGAGAGAGATCTTTAGAAATAATGTATTATTAACATTTAAGGTCTGTCACATGATCAGAATATGCTGACATTGTTGAAATATTGTGACAGTGTGTGTGTGTGTGTGTGTGTGTGTGTGTGTGTGTGTGTGTGTGTGTGACTAGTTAATTAAACATTAATTAAGTTAATTAGGATATTAAGTTAATTTTAGATAGGATATCATAATTTAAATAATGTGCTGTCATGTATATTGTTTGTAATGTCCATCATTGTAATGTCATTAATCTTGTGTTCGTCTATATCTCTGAACTACCTCTGTATGACCTGGAGTAACCCTGCTGATCTTGAGCATAAAATTAAAAAATAAATGGAAGCAGCTAGAATAGTATCTACCATTGTTTTATCAAGTGACTGTTTGGGATAATGTAGTCAATAGGTACAGCGTTCAGCAAGTAAAAATTTTCCACAAAATGTATTATGAAATGAGTCCAGAATATCTTTGACGTTTAATTTATGAGCAATGTAAATAACTTTTTTTATCTCGTCCTTGTCTGAAATATTGTTCTCCTTACACGCGGCGCCGCGGCACGCGCGTGTTTGATTTATGTGTGTGTTTTGAAAAACTTATACTAAAAGTAACCGTGAATGTGTTAAATCATATATAGTAGCCGACAACCACGACAAAATACACTCATATATCACCAGACAGCAATTAAACGAAGATACTATTCTTTGTTAAACTAATTATTATTACAATCCATTTACTCCACCTGTTAAAATGTCTTTGGAATAAAATACCAACTAAGGAACTCGTCTTTAGAACTAGATTTTGTAGCCTCTTTGTATGTAAAGGAAAGAGATATTAAATTTTGTTAAAACTAAGAACACCATTGCTAAGTTGAATGATAATAACAAGAATAACAGCAACAACAATATAATAATAACAACAGCAACAAACCGTTAAATTTAAACAACAAAACTACTACTACTACTACTACTACTACTACTAATAATGATGATGATGATGATGATGATGATGATGATGAATAATAATAATAATAATATATTATTATTATTATTATAAGCGTGATTTATAATTCCCGCTAAATGCGAGTCTTATTCGAATTTTACTTGCCTTTTCGTCCCTCTCCAAATAAAAGTTTTCGATATTAGGAAAAATCTAGAGTGGTCCGAGAAGCCGGCTTTATCACGTGATACATGCAGCCATGATGGTGGGTGTGCGTTTAAAATGTTTTCCTGGTATTATATAAATATGTTATTATTGCTGTCAGTCTTAAATGCTTTATGTTGTTTAATTGTTTTTATTGTTTAATTACAGGACGGTATTGATGAGGGCCCCGACCTTTTGGCGGGCGACACCGAGAACAAGGTAAATTTCAGCAACGTATTTACATCTAATGAATTGAAAAAATGATTCATCATACATCATTAGCTGTCAGTTCTTTTATATGTGCTTGTTTCTTGGTTTTTATATCCACAACCATCATCATCACAATCATAACGAGCTACATAGTTGAAAAAGCGAGACAACATTGCTTTTTATTATTCCATTATTTTACTTTATTTGTACCACTTTGATTTTTAATATCACATTGTAGAATTCTGTTGACTGAATGGTATTCACTTACTTCGGGTGAGTTGTAGCTGAAAATTATTATTTGCCACCTCAGTTACCAAAGAATTTCTTTGCAGAAAAGACAGTGTTGTGATGAGTGTATTACATTGTGAAAAATACTAGTGAACTGAATTTTAGTTGTACCTACATTCTATGTCACCAGGGGTGACCACAGAAAAACACATATTAGGATTTATCTCTCAGTATAGACATGTGTTAATGCAGGATGCCCCAAGTGAGCAGCTTATACTCCAGGAAAAGGTTATGAACTGAACACTATGTCTTATTAAAAACCTATAACCAATGTAATAAGTTACATGGTTAACATGGATCTCCTGACTGTAAACAAGTCTGCTACCCAGATTGCAACTTCTTCTCTACAAGTCTGCATTGATCTTCTGAGTGTAGAAAAGTTTGATACCATCCCCACTACACAGGTTAAGGCTGTCATGTGTAAAACTTGTAAACTTGAACATGGGCTAGTGTAAACAAAACCGTACCATTTAATCGTAATGTTATGTCAATCAAGGACTGCTGTTCAATGTGTTGTACATAGTAATAGATACATTATGCAAACATCAAGAATGAGACAAAAGCACACTGTAATTAAACCAACAAGAACATATTCACTTACAAAATAAAAGTTTAAATATTATATCAAAACCATATGTATCTTCATTTATAATCATCAATGATGAAATGCAGGGATTTCCAAATGGCGTTTTTCATCATTTCAAGAACTGTCTAGAACTCGTACTATCTTGTTGTGAGATATCCCTCCATTGCAAGCGATATCCAGTGCCACCCCTATTTGATTTGACACATAAAAATTTACAGTTTTGTTTTTCAGTCTCATACCTTTTATTTATATAATTTAATATGGTTGTTTTACTGGGAAGTTCGTAGGCACTGTTTAATGCAGGAACAGACATTTTGAAAACGTCCCTCTCAAAAAAAATTATAGTATGTAGATCTTGTGCACACATCCTGGCAAGTGACTTTGTAATAGAAACCCATTGCTTGCAACTCATTACCGGATATTCAAATGCAGTGAGTGTTTGTTGTTGCTGCCTTGATCAGTGTTTATAGATTTATGCTTATGTTTCAAATGTCATTGTACCGATTGAACTCTTTTATCTGCCATGATGCAAGCCTTGTAATTAATTAAAAGAACTGTTTTAAAGGGCAGTAATTACATCATCTTGTAAACGGTTCAAAAATTTGTAAATGTTTATGAGCTTTGCATGAATCAGTAGTGTGTAGTAGATGTTTAAACATGACGGTCGTAACACAGATTTGGCTACTTGTGTCTTAAGTTAGGATGGTTCTACTTTCTGTAGACAAGTCTGCATGAATCTCCCTACTGTAGACAAGTTTGCTGTCTTCCCAGTCTGCCTCCTTGATTTTAACTTCTTGTGTTCTACAACTCTGCATTACATCTCATTAATCTTCAGCTGATAGGATGCCTTGAATGGTGGTTCATAAGAAGGGAATCCACCTTGAGTGTGGGATGTTGTGGGTTAGAACTCCAGCTGGGTCATATATAAGACTCTATAATTTGAGCTATTGCTTCTTTGTCTGATGTTCTGCATTGGGAGGACAGATTATCAACTGGTTTATCAATTGCCAGTATGTGTTTCTGCTTTTCTGCAGCATATTGACTCAGTAAGCTAGTGCCTTACCAAAAAGTCACCCTGAGCATGTGCTAGCACATAGCAGACTGTAATACAGACTTGCACATTAGGCATTATGATAAATAAACTTTTTCTTAGGTTAATCCATAAAGATAAATAGCACCTGCTCTCATCATGATTAGGTGGAATATTGCTGATGGGACATTAAACAACATTACAAAAAACAAAAATAACTAATAGTGCTTATATGTACGAAATCTTGAACATAATTGGAAAACCCATTTCACTGAACCATAAAATTGTGTTTTACGAAAAAACTTGTATGTCCAAGGCAGATCACATCAGGTGCTTGACTAAATATGTTGTTTTAGACATACCACCTTGATGCAGAAATTGCTTTCCAACTCCCAACTCGTTTATGTTTTAGATAAATATCTGCTTGTTTATACTTTATATAAATGTATTTAATTGTAAAATTAATACTTTAAAATTAGTGTATCATTTTGAAATTATTTTTTTGGATGCTAATTTGATTGAATACAAAATTCTGATAAAAAAACTTGTCTTTTAACCATATTTATGACATGCTTCATACAATTAAAACTGAAAATCAGTAAAATCAATATTTATAAGCTACATGTGGTACACAATAATTGAGGTCACAATACATATACATGTACCAGATGTTGGCTTAAATAATTAATGATGTTTATTAAAGAGAGTACTAAGACATTTTTATGAATATGAAAGATAAACTGGCTTTATAGGTAATTTGCATATACTGGTACATGTACTTTAAGAGAAGATTTGCATATTCTTTTTTGCTTTTTATCCCACTGTAAATTTTTTCATCATGCATATCTGTTGAGTAACAGTTTCCCTGTGATAATGTTTTTCAAGGTTATCGTGCACGATACTTTCTTTTTTAGCCACGGTCAGAGACGGTGGATTTGTCTACAGATACCTCATTGTTAGTAGATATATCAGATGCTCTTAGTGAGAGAGACAAAGTCAAATTTACAGTTCATACAAAGGTTAGTAATTGTTAAGTTTTAAAATACAGTTTCATTGCTTTCTCTCGGTACCAAAAAGAGTTCACCATGACTTTCGCCTCTTCATTTTTTTTGGGTTTTTTTAGCCATCACAGTATTTTTTTCACCACTCGGTGTATAGGCAATATATTTCTTGCTGTGTTTTTTCATACGTATATAAGATTGCATCATACTTCAACAGTGACATTTAAAAAGGTTGCTGCTTCAACCAAAGCCATTGATACATAATGCTCGCCTGAGTGTCCAAAAAATTTGACTTTACGATCAGATATTTTTAGTCATTTGACTATTATAAAAATATGACATAATTGCTTTTTGCTTGATCAGGAAGTTTATTTTGCGCAATCCAAAGGTCCAAAAGTTTTGTGGAACTTTCGGTTTTATGATTGATTAGGCATAAACCAGAATGAATTTTAAATTTTGAAAATTGTACTAGTTAAAACTGGTACTATAACTTAACTTATTAACAAGTTATTCACTTTTTTTAAGAACCGCTATGTTGTGATAACAGTCGAATAGTAAGGATGTCTTAATTAAGACAAGTATTTTTGCATATACATGTACATGTACTAGTATCACCTTTTAATTTTAGACCACTTTACAAAGGTTTAAAGAAGGAGAATTTTCAGTGGTTAGACAACATGAAGAATTTATATGGTTACATGCTAGATATGAAGAAAATGAAGAATATGCTGGTATTGTTGTAAGTATAGAAAACAATATGTAATTGTATAGAAAATAGATCAGTAGTGCTCATAAACAAAATGTGTCTTTAGGCACTGGCATTGTATTAATCTGTAAGTTCATCATTTAATTTTTGTGATAAAAAATCTACATACCCGGAACGTGTGTGTGTGTGTGTGTGTGTGTGTGTGTGTGTGTGTGTGTGTGTGCGCGCGTGTGTGTGTTTATAGTAAATAATTTCAAAAACTTTTATAAGAATTTCTTAAAATTACTATTATGTCTACATAAAAAAAAATTCGTGAAAAGTTCAGAGCAGAAGTTTATACAATCAACTTAATTTTTCTAATTCAGATTCCCCCTGCTCCTCCTCGACCAGATTTCGATGCGTCAAGAGAAAAATTACAAAGACTTGGTGAAGGGGAAGGTACCATGACTAAAGAGGAGTTTACTAAAATGAAACAGGAATTGGAAGCGTATGTTAAATTTTTATAATCCCATTACATGAATTGATTAGATATTTAAAGCACCTGCCATTGCTTCAAGTAGGAAAGAATGTGTTTAATAGTCATCCTATTCATAAGATCAGACATATGTGACAAGAACTTATTAAATTAGGCCATACATTTGGTTAATATACAGAAAGTTGGTCACAAATAGATATTTGTTGTATGATGATGCAAATTTTGACTTGTTTTGACATTGTCAGACTTAATAAATTAGCTTTTTTTAAGTTTTAATCTCAAATACATTTATAAATTAAAAACTTTCAAAAAGTTAATTATTTTTTGTGAATTTTGTTGTTTTATAATTTTCAGAGAATATTTGGCTACATTTAAGAAGACTGTAGCCATGCATGAAGTTTTCTTACAACGATTAGCTGCCCATCCGTTATTACGGCATGATGTTAACTTTGAAGTATTTTTGGAATATGACCAAGATGTGCGTATATATAGAATTTTATTTTAGATTAAAAAAGATGAAATGTAAATTAGAAAGACATATAGAAAAAGACTTAAAAAGGCCTAAAATGACAAAAGAATATACATGTATATGCATTCTCTCTCTCTCTCTCTCTCTCTCTCTCTCTCTCTCTCTCTCTCTCTCTCTCTCTTTTGAAAGAATTTTCTAGATTAAGATTGATTAAGAATATTTAGAAAAATGTGTTTTTGTTAATTAATGAATAATGTTTATCTTATTTATTTGCCTTTTGTAATCTCTACTTGTGTATTAAATCTTATACTGATTATATAGATATTGTGTCTGATCAACTGATAGATTAGCCCATCTTTACCTAGAATTTTTTTCCCAGTTATGGTATTACTCTTGATTTGCAAGATATATTTTAATTAATTATTTTATATTTTTGTTACAGTTGAGTGTTAGAGGGAAGAACAAAAAAGAAAAATTAGGAGGATTTTTCAAAAGTATTACTAAATCTGCTGATGAAGTTCTGTTGTCAGGACAAAAGGTATAGATATTGTAACTTCATCTTGAATTTTCCTCTAAACAATTTAGATAATAATCAACTTTATTTCAATCCAAAGGTTTATTTACTTTATTTAACAGAATATACTTTGGACTTATATGTCTTTTTCAGTTTACCATGCATAAGAGCGAGTCTCAAATGTCATATTGACAATATATGTTTGTTAAAAAGTTTGGCATCAGGTCTTTTTTATGGATACATGTGTAGGCAGAATACACTGTTCTTCTGATATTGTCGTGGAGTTTCCCTGCTGAGTTATAATATCTATATATCAGGTCTCTTATGGATACATGTGTAGGCAGAATACACTGTTCTTCTGATATTGTCATGGAGTTTCCCTGCTGAGTTTAATATCTATATATCAGGTCTCTTATAGATACATGTGTAGGCAGAATACACTGTTCTTCTGATATTGTCTTCGAGTTTCTCTTCTGAATTATAAAATCTATATATTTGTAGGATGTAGATGAATTTTTTGAGTCAGAAAAAGGTTTTCTAATAGAATATCATGCAAAGATTAAAGATTCTACAGCTAAAGGAGATAAAATGACAAAATCTCATAAAAGTAAGTAATATGTCTTACTGTGGGGTTGTTAGTAATTAAAACAGAATGTTAAAAACCTGTATTAATGAAGAAATTACATTGATTTCAAATATGTTATTGTTACCTTTCTAGTGGCTGTACACTTACTCAGTTAAATGCAATGCAAAAATACAATGTAAATGTTTATGTTTCAAAATATATAAAATGTTAGGTTTTTTTATGCTGTGATAAAGACTTAAAAGGTCTTTAAAGGTAAATCTGGGCAGTTTGTTAAAGATCATTTGATCAAGTGTATACATTGAGAATTAAGCATGGTTAATTCCATATCACATGTCATATCGACCCGAGACTCCAATATTGGATGCCCTAGGTCTGATATTGGTCGAGGGCCGATATGACGTGATATGGAATTAACCATGCTATGTTCTTTTTACTATATATTCAGTTAATGAATTCAAGTTCAATATATCCGACGCCAGTTTGTCCAGAATTTTCTCTACACGACTGGACCAGGACAACATTGTGTTTGTTTATGATCGTCTGCATTGAAGTGGAACAATGCAGAGACGTTTCGGATACTTATAGCCATGAGGATCCAAGAAGGAGTGTGATTATTGGGGTGCAATATTAATTTGTAGTTTGCATCAATATTGGATATAGAAACTATGTATCCTAGTACAAATATATGATAAATGTATTTAATCAAATACAGATAATTCTAGATATAAAATATGTTGGATTTTGTTGTTCTGAGTACATATTGATTGAAGTTTCTTTCATTGTTGTTTGTAGGTGTAGCAGATAATTATATACAAATATCATCAGGGTTTGTACAGATAGCAACAATAGAAAATACTGAATTAGACAAGTAAGTTATATGTATACCAAGGGCAGATATAATGTAAACTATAAAATCCAGTTATTATTTATTTACATCGTGTTAACGTCTTTATGATTACAATCATTAGCATTTCATACTGAGAAGAAACAATCAAAGGCATTTATTATAATGATTTTAAGAAAACTAAACAAAAACTAAAAAATTAACAAAAAGTCTGACAATTTTTCACGCTTTCACATACACATGTACATGTCGTTTATGAAAACATGTACTTGTGTGTCAGTCATCTATAGATATGTAAAATATATAACATCCACTCAGATTAATTTTATAACATCCACTCAATAATTTCATAACATCCACTCAGATTAAGATATATAATATGTTTTGTTTTAGGGTGTTTACAAAAGTTGCAGAAGCATTAGAGAAAGCAAGGGTAAGACTTTGGAGATACGTGTAGTAACATCTTTCAGATAATTATAGTTGAATGATATGTTACGTAATTTAGTATGATCAAATCATTTTGTTATCTTTGTGGAGATATTAGATTGACCATACCATATAAACAATAAATTTTCTTAATAAGTTCCACATTTTGCTAAAATTTGATCATATTTGTTTGGCATTACATTAGTTTAATTTCTTTTTTAAAAAGAAAAAAGGGGAAAATAAAGATGACATTGAATGCCTTAACTAATTTGTTTTTTAACTTGCCAGAAAGAACTAAAGAGCTTACTTGTAATAAACTCTGTCAGAAACAATGTAAGCCTCAGCATCAACATCAAAAGTTAAACAAAAACTATTTTAAATGTTTAGTTGATAGTTTAATGGACCAAATGCACAGGTAATCAATGATATTCTTCTTATCGGTAATTGATTCTAGTTAATAGAACAAAAGTAATTGTATTCATTAAAATTGACGAGAAATTAAAAACATTTTTTTTCTGACGGAGGAATGTCTTTTTTATGAGGTAATAGTTCAATGGAGACACTTCTTCTTTAAGTTATAAATAATATTTCTTTATCCCTGTAGGGGGTCATAATGAATATACATTGTTGAATTATCAAAAAAAATCCTGATCTTTATCAAAGTAGATTATTTTTCACTTTTGATACTAAAATTACAGAAAAAATACTCCAGTATTACTGACAATATTCAGTAAGTGTTGAAATTTATGTAGTTAGGTTAAAAATATCAAAAATTATTTGATTATGTACCCATCAATGATAGATATATTATGATTTTCAGAAATTGGAAGGCAGAGTTGCTTCAGATGAAGATTTAAAATTAAGTGATACTCTACGATATTACATGAGAGACTCTTCCGCAGCCAAAGATTTATTGTACAGAAGAACAAAATCATTATCAGATTATGAAGCCGCTAATAAAGCCTTAGAAAAAGCTAGAACTAAAAATAAAGAAGTTGCTCAGGTAAAACTGAATATACAGTGAAACATAGATACAAACTGCATATGTTTTGTATGGATTGTATAGAGCAACCTTTATAAAATTGACTTTTTTAACTTGCACGATTTTGTTTGGATCAGACAGGGTGTCATTTTTCACAGATTTTATTTTACAAGTATGATTAATGTAGTGTCCTAATAGAAGATTTCAGTTGACATGTCTGCAATGTTTTTTTTTTAATTTTATTTAAAGATAACGGTAGAGTAAATTGAGTTAGTGGGAAACCTTGTTATGACCTAACAGCTTTGCTTTACAAAGTTTGCATAGACTTTATAAAAGCTTGAAAAATTAACTTTGCTCGAAAATTCCTTGAAAACAAATAGAATCAATTTGTAAGATTATTTATTTTGATAACTAAACTACAACTGAATGAACCAAAATCTCTTGTCTCTGTCTATATCTTGATTACAGAATTGTCTTGTTAAATCTTGAGTCCTATGTGTTTGGATCATATCCAGTTCAGTTTGTTGCATTTAGATCTGTACAGCATGGTAGAGCAATGCTTTTAACTGTCGGTAAATAAGAATTTTTAACTAGCTGGCAGATTGGAACAAGAAATTTAGGACATACTGTTTGTAACAGTAATTAAATGTTTTGAAAGTGCTCCTAGGTCTCATATGAATGACATAAAACATAAATTAACATTGTAGCGTTCACTACCATGATCATAATCCATAAGATTGTTAAAAAGCCCATAATTGAGTTGTTGGTGATTGTCCCGTCAATAAACCCTCATTAGAATTAAATATAGATCATGTCTGCAGTTTAATGTTATTTTGAGTATTTATTGCAAAATGATATGTACATGTATATTAACCATCATTAAATGAACATTCACAAATCTTTGGAACTAGTTGTAATATCCTTGAAAAATCAGAGAATTTTTTTATGCTAATTAAACCATGGTAAGACTGACAAGGTCTTCTAGACAGTATGTCTTAATGTATATAATATCATACAAAATCAATATATTCTACCATGTTTTAGTTTTTAGCTCACCTGAGCTGAAAGCTCAGATGAGCTATTGCTATCTATCTTCGTCTGTTGTGTGTCGTCCGTCGTGCACCATGTGTAAACTTTTTACATTTTAATCTTCTCCTCCAAAACCACTGGGCCAAATTTAATGGAACTTGGTAAACATCATGCCTGGATGAAGCCCTCAGATTTGCACAAATGAAGGAGTTATGTCCCCTTGGGGCCCCTTAAGGGGGGAAATAGTGAAAAAATTTAAAAATCTTCTCCTCTGAATGTTCAGGAGATATACCTTAGTTATTTCATTTATAACATCCTTAAGTCATCTATTTTGAGATTTGCAAAAATGGTAGTCATGGGGCTCAAAATGGGGAAATTGTAAGGCACTGAGTGGGGAAATTGCTAAAATTTATATATTTGTCACTATATCTTAAAAACTTTTAACTTTTTGTATAGGCATGTATTTAAGAATATTGTAGGTATTGACATGACAATCATTTTGTTATAAGGGTCAAGGTCATATGTTGAAAGATCAAGGTCACAGCTGCAGACGATGACTTAAATTGCTAATTATCTTGAAAACTATTAACTTTTTGTATAGGCATGTATATTAGACACTTGAACGTATTTCGACAACGATAATTTTGATATATGGTATAAGGTCATATGCTGAAAGATCAAGGTCACAGCTGAAAAAGGATACCTAAATTGCTAATAACCTTGAAAACTTTTTACTTTTTGTATAAGCATGTATATCAGAATATTTTAGGTATTGACATGACAATCATTTTGATACATAGGTCAAAGTCATATGTTTAAAGGTCAAGGTCACAGCTGAAGAAGATGTTTTAATTGCTAATTATCTTGGAAACTATTAACATTTTGTATAGGCATGTATATAAGAATATTGTAGGTATTGACATGGCGATCATTTTGATATATGGTTCAAGGTTATATGTTCAAAGGTCAAGGTCATATCAACATAGGAATACTAAAATTATTAATTATCTTGAAAGCCATTGATTTCATGCATAGGCATGTATATTAGAATATTGTAGGTATCGACATGACAATCATATAAAGTTTGAGGTTATATATGTTCAAAGGTCAAGGACATGGCTGCATAAGTATACTGAAATTGATTAATGATTTGGATATTATTCACTGCACTACAGTTACTTCATGCATATTATAGAAGCTACTTATAAATGAAATGTGAGTGGATATATTTCTGATTAAGTTTTGTGGGATTTCTTAAGTTGAGAAAACTTTTAAAGTTTCTGTACCTAATATATTGTCTATTGCACTTTGCAAACAATATTGGACATATCTTCAGGTGAGCGTTAAGGCCCATGGTCCTCTTGTTATTTAATAGTTGTTTCATTATGATATCATATTTACTGATATTATTGATTTTATTTATAGGCAGAAAAACATCAGTCAACTTGTTGTGAAAAATTTGAAAAAATATCGGAGACGGCTAAAAAAGGTATGTCAAATCTGTTCTACATTTATTTGATAGAGGGAGTCTATATCGTAAAGAGAGATAATAAATAAATTGATTGTTCCAATTACTTTGCTTTTTTAAGTTCATTATTTTTGTAAAGGTTATGAAAATTTCATATACCTGTAGCCTTATACATGTACCTGTATTACTGTAAGTATGCTAAGAACAATTCAGAGTGAGATAACAGAAATAAACATTCAAACAATTCACTATTAAATGGTTGTTATGTTTTTGTAATTTTTTGCAGAATTAACAGAATTTAAAACTAGAAGAATAGCGTATTTTAGGAAGAATTTTGTAGATTTAGTTGAGTTAGAACTTAAACATGCAAAGGTATGAGTATATTTTTTTAGAATGGAAGATAACATTGATTTTTTTCATCCTTTATGTAGACATTATATAGCTTCTTCACGGTTGCCATACAACTCCAGACATCTATGTTTTGCCATATTCCTGGAAATAATATCTAAAATAAATAGTCTGTCACAAGTGCCTTCAACTTTTATGGCCTCAATTGCAGAATTGGTATGCTGCAGATAAACAGGCCACTTCCCATTTACACTGTCATACAAAAGGATGAACTAGTCTTTTAAAAGTTGATTGACAAGTGAGGAAGCAGTATATTAATTTTAGTTCAATGTATGTCCCAGCTGGGTTTTGAAAACCAAGGCAACTTACTCTAGAGGCCAATGTTTTACATGAGCCACCAAGGTGGTAAAAATTAGTCTACCTGGCTAAAGCTGTAACCCTTTTAATGTTCTTACAAATAACATTAGATTTAAGTTTTGAAAGGGTATGAATTTTAGTCTAATTTCAGACACTACCTATACAAGTACTTAAGTACTTGTATATAAATATCCATTCACAGCAACTTATATACAGATATTTTTCTAAAAACTTCTGCCATGAGCCTAATCTTTATAAATTCTATCTTTTGTTATCATTTAACTACAGTTCAGTCAAGGTCAACGAACTTGGTAAATTCTTTGCATTTAAGCGTAGAGATACTCTGTTCAGGCTGTAACCTGTTTATTCATTGATATTGTACTATTTTCCTATATTTATGTAATAATATTGTTGTGACAGTTGTACATGATCTATATGCGTTTTTGCTATAAGTACGTTTACAATATTTCTTTTTTTTCTATTACCTCTTATTATTTTTTTTAATTTTCAGACAACTTCTGTGACTACTTTTACTTAAAAACTGCCTCCACTTGTAAGTTTTTTGGTATGGAACTGAATTGTTTAAACTACAGTGTGATTATTACTTGTGTAAATAATTTAAAACAGCTGATGTATTACATTTATTTATTTAATTACAGGCACAAGTTCAGCTATTAAGGAATTGTATAACTGCATTAAAAGACGAAGCATAACTGTGGAATCATGTAAACAAGATTGTGATAGACAATATACATCTGTTGTTTGGTGAAGATTAAAACAAGTGTTTGGATGGTTGAATTCACTCACTCTAATTTTTTTAGTTTTATTTTTTTGTTTTTGTTTACATTTTTTGTGTAATCATTATGATTGTGATGACATGTATGTTTGTGTACATGGTGTATTTGAGTGAGTGAATGAGAAATGTTTTTAAGTGCTATTAAATCAGTCTGTTTTACATGTATATGTCATGTTGCTTGCAGTCTTACGAGATTAACTTACATTACATTCTAGTACACGTGACTTTTAAGATATATGTACATGTATTAATGGGAAGTATATAAAAATCCAGGTTGAATGATTTTGTGTAAATTTTACTATTTTTATTATGTTGTTAGAAGGTTCAATATTATGTAGTGTCATTGTCAGTTCATACACATATACAACAGCATAATGATTAAGATATTACCAAAATATGTACCTTAATGTTGATTTGGACAAGCTTTTAAGCCCACAGTAGGTTTAAATAATTCTATGTGCATTTAAATCACAAATATTTCAGATTAATATGAGAAATTTGTATAAAAATACAATAATTTGTGGTTAGTAATGACAAGATATTCATTTCCCCCCCCCCCCCCCCCCCCCCCCCCCCCACACACACACAAAAAAAAAAAAAACAAAACAAAACAAATGCCCTATTTTGCTTAAAAATACCAAACTTTAACTCTTAGTCCTAAAATTTGTTACTTTTCCCTAAAGAACCCTAATTTGATGTCAAAACTACCCGACAGACTGTAAAGGACTGTTGACATAAATTCTGTCAACTTTTTGTAAATTTTATGGATTAAGAAAGAGCCTCAAACCATCATAGTTTTCCCTTTGAAATTGTCCTACCACTAAATGTTTGTATTTTTTAATTGCATTATATATTACGCGAAAATGGCAGGACCATTACAAATGGTTAATATTTATGATTCAGCTAATTTTCTTGATTATTTTCATACTGTTACATTTACTTTTCAGGAATTGGTTTCATCAGTTTCTGTGTTCAAGTTAAAACAAACAAGTGATGTTTATGCTATTTTTGTCTTTAATGGTCTTACAACTCATTTATTACTAAACTGCATTGTTTTCACTTTTTATATAAGCTGAATGATAAATGTAATGAAAATTAACCAGAGATAAAATTTTAAAAAAAAGTGAACACTTTTCTTCTCACTCGTGTTTATGATACAATAATAATACAATCTATGGAAATATTTCTTATATATTTCTTTTCTGGTTCACTTTTCAATTGTATTTTGCTACCAACTTTTAGAAAAGGGAAAAGAACTCTGAGATTTGCTTCTTTTATATTTTGTGGGGATTGAGAAATAGTTGCATATTTATTTTTTTCTTATAAATCCATTACATGTAATGTGAACATGTATTTATTTTCAAAATTTGAATTTTTTATCATCTTTCACAATTATATAATTGTACAAGTGTGTAATTTTTTTGTTTTTTTTTTGTTTTTGAAATCATGCAATACTTGTGTTTTATTTGTTTTTTCTTTTTAAATAATTATTTTTCCATTCCATATATATATATTTATAATATATATGTTAATTTTGTGTTTTGTAAATATTAAAAATTGTGTCAGTGTATTTATATAAAAGCCATTAATTATAAATTTATATTTCTTAGTAAAATGAAGACAAATTTGTTTATTTGAAAGTACTGCAGATTAGTGCTAAAATTTTGTAGAAATTTGATACATTTGATTATAAATCAAATCAAATAATATATTTGATTTTTGTCATTCTTAATTTTTTAAGATTTATATACTAGTATGGTACCTTCAATATTTTAATTTAATTTGGATCTATGACATAAATACTTTTTTTGTCATTCACACTGCTTTAGTTAAGGTATAAAAACTTTATTCAAATAACTTAAATGGAAATTCAGCATGAAAAGTGCATTTTTGCAAAAGGTTTAATGATACTACTGGTAATTTCTCCCCTTTTTTATCACCCTAGAAGTGAGAATTCTGTCAGTATAGAAACTTCTTAAGAATATATATCAACCTACAAGTAGCAGAAATCTGTCAATAACCGTTAGTTATTTCTTTAAATCGTCAACCTTTAAGACATTTCTGTGTTACCCCTCCTGACCCCTTAGACTCACCACCAAGGTTTGAATCTCGCTTGGGCAGATCGTAGTTTGAGAGAGTTTAGCAGTTTGCTTGCCTTATGTCGGTGGTTTCATAGGGAACTCCACTTTCCTTTCAGCATTCCAGAACTGACTGCCTTAACAAAGTGGAAGAATCTTGACTCGGGTTCAAAACATCATTACTCCACTCTGTTCTCTCATTCAAAGAAAATAATCATTTTAATAAAGAAGAATAAATATTAGAGGGACCACTTTTTTGTAACAATTTATAAATAAAAGTGTTAGGTTGTCTGTGAATCATATACATTAAATACATGTTCATGCTTATGATGTGTTAAATCTACAAAGTTTCAAATTTAAAGAAAGGAAAACTTTATATTATTCTAGAAAATCCTAAGTTTTTAATTTAAATATGGAAATTTTCCACATCTTTTAAAGATAAAGAACTTAATAAATATTAAGGATTACATATGATTTTTTGTATTTAGATAGTAACATTAATTACATTTGTACATTTGTAAAATCCAACTTGTTTTTCCCCTCCCCAACCTTTGTTTACCTGCCTTGCTTACTTTATAATAAAAATCACTGTTCGATCAAATTTTGTCCTTTTACTATTTGTTATTTCTCTTAACTGGTGTTTATTTTCATTATAAGACATTTGATTATAGCACACTTCATCATTTAAGTATTTTTTGTAAGAGGTAGTAAAACTCGTTTGTTTATGAATTTTTATGATAATCTATTAAAAGCAGAAAATCAAGTCTTGAATGAAATAGTTAATTAATAATATTTATAAAATTATGTAAATTTGGAAACTGTATATTTTAAATTTTGTTTGTTTTTATTTATTGCAGATTTATAAATGTGAATACTACAGTATGTGCACAGGAAAAATATATACAAAAATACATTGTGTGTATAGAAACATGGAAACATGTTTTACAAACATGCCAAACAGGTTTTCTCTTTAAAGGATCGCCCTGCATGTTCTCTTTAGTTAAAATAACATTTTTCATGTACATTGTAATTGTAATATGTCAATTATGGTATTCAAGATGTGACTAGGACCACAATTCATGAATATTTGACTCAGCACACCACATGATTAGTGCCAAAAAAAAAGAAAAAGAAAAAAAACTGTCTGGCTGTCTTAGTAATAAGGCCTTAGCTTTGAGAGTGTGAGGTAGTGGGTTCGAACCTTAGCAAAGTCATGCATAAAACTTTGAAGTTGTTGATACTACTTCGCCTGGCAATAAGCCTTACAAGGACAAACTTTTGACTTGTTCACCCTGTGTTAGGATAATTTGATTGGACGAGTGGTATGATTGTCTGGGACATAACGACTCGGTGAGCTAATACCTTAACCAAAAGTTATGTCAAGAAATACAATAATACACACTTGTATTTCTTAACCATACATGAATTTGTTTATAGATTATTCTTTATAGATTTATAAACTTGTTCTTATCATAAACAGCTGAAAAATTGCTGATGCAACATATTACAAAATATCAACTAACCAACAGTAACCCAAAACATATGTTTTGACAAATACAGAATATGTTTATGGTTCTAATATACTGGTATAACCTTTTTCAGAGAAAACATTAATTAATGCAATTCCTAATACAAAATAGCAATAATAGTCCCATTTAACTGTACAGGACACCAATGTGATAGAGTTGAGTTGAGTAATGGTATGTAAGACCCAGTCAAGAATATTTCACTTATATCGAGACATCGCCAGCTGTAGGCGAAAGTGCAGAAATTTGCCTGTGTCTTGCACTGATGGCATTATACAGCAGGGTTCTTTATCTTGACATGAGATTGTTTATTTTAAGTTCCCATCCGAAAGAACCATGACTTTCATTTCGTAATGCTGAGTGCTTGGCAAAAGAACAGTCAATACCCACTTTCAAGTCTTGGGTCAGACCCGACCGGGGTTTGAACCCACGACCTCCCACTTACGGAGCAAGCACTCTACCAACTGAGCTACCACAGTGGTACCAATGTGATAGACCAATTTGCTTTAACAGCTGTGAATAAAAATGGGTAGTCCTGATGGTATATGTTTATAAATCTAGGTAGTTTTCATCAAAATGATAAAATCAGCCTTTTAAATTTAAAAATATTTTATAAATAATATCACAGTTTTGCATTTACATAAACACATGTACCTAGTACTTAAAATCACTTTTCAATGTTAAGAGACAATATAGTAAAGGTCAATTTTAAAATTTAAAATAAAATACTTCCTGTTTTAATTTAACATACATTTATGAACATTTAACCTCCAATTATCACATACTTATCTATATATTGTTAACACTGATGCTTCAACTTTACAATGGCATTCTACTTCTTGTAGATATTTCCAGCACAACACAAAAAACACTTTAAATCGTTAACATGAGCTTCTTCAACATCAAATGATCAATTGTTCTATTATCACGTGTGATTGCTAATGATGTTAAGTGTTCAGTACCAAAATTCTGGATTTTATCTTGATCAAACAAGACTATTTATAGATTATGAAGATTTTTTCCAAGTCTTTTTTAAACTCAATTAAGATCCAGTCAGTCTTCTATTATGGTAACAGATTTTGGAAATGGACTTTTAAGTTCATTACGAGTTGCTGGACGGCTTTTATGACTAGATCTAGCACTTCCCAGAGTTGTCTGTTCCTTGTCATGGTAACTCTTTTGACTTAGACGGCTTAAACGACCATCCAGGATTCTGTGGCTTGTTCTTGTGCTTCTTCCACTTACGGGGGTATCTAAAAGTGGTTAAATAAAAACAATGAATTTATAACTATAACTACAAACTGTTTGAATCTGGAATCATGTCATAAAGGACAACATTTAACACATTTATCCCAGAATTCTTGGAGACCCGACTGTTATAATTGTAAATATAAACAAATAAAAAAAGACCTAAAATGTACAATGTAAAACATTTGAATTTTTGAAAAAAAAATATATATATTTAATCTTGTATACTGATAATACTGCCTGTTAAAGAATATTAATCTGCATTACATAACTGTTAATGAGAATATGGCTTTGTTAAGTTCTACTAATGGGATAATACTAAAACTGCATTGAATATTCTTCTCTCAATTAAATATAATAAAGGCTTATAAAGAAAAGAATGTCATTCTCATATCATTGAAAATATGTCTCCTAGATGAAATATACCTATAACTTTAAAACAAAACCTTATATACAAATCATTAGAATTTGAATATTCTTATAATCTCCCCAAGACCTCCAAATAATCATTTTTATACAAAATCAGAAAAGACAATTATTTTTTTTAAAAAATGCATAAAAAACTTTGATGCAGTAGTTCAGTTAAAGTATTTGGTTCAGGTAAAAATTTGTTACAAAGAAATTGTTTCAATTTATTAACATTAATAAAAATAAATATGTAACATATAATACAAAAAAATGCAACATCATGATGTAGATAATAATGTTCAAAATATTTTTGTTTCAAAATTATAACTCTTTTACAAAAACATTTTAATTATAGCTGTTATCATCTGAAAATTTACAAATTATTTCCATAGTCACCTACATTGTTATGAAAGAATTGTTTGTTACAAGAAACTTTGTATCTGTAGGAATGTTGATGTTAAGTATACCAGTATAACAATTCAACTTAATGGATTTCCCTTTTCCAAATCAATAAAGCAAAGAACTGATGTTAACAAGTACCCAGAACAGGAATATGTCCAGTATTTTTTCATAAGTGTTATTAGAATCAAACCAAATATAAGGGGAATTAAGTACTGGTAGTTTCAAATTTGTGTTCACATGGTTTAGTAAAAGCATTTTCATTGGATAGAATACTGGTATGTCCAATTCCAATCCACATTCAAACAGATACAAAGTTCCATGCATTGATTTATCACTGCAAGTTTTCCCAATTCCTACACTACTGTCAAATCTCATAAAAATGATAAAATCATCAATATATATATATATGAACTAAATCATTGGCTTATTATCATGGCTAAAAAACCATCAATGTGTTATTCCGAAACCTTACCATGTAAACCATATATATATAAAATACAACATATTAATAAATAAAACCAAACCTAGTTTAATCTATAAATATATAACTATTGTTGTTATGTTCTATTGTTAAAACATCTCTTCCATAAACTATGATTTCTTTAATACCTGAAAAGTCACCTAATGACCTACAGCGACCTGATTGGTAAGCTAGTTGTTGTTGTGCTGACTGTACAGCTTGTTGTGCTGCCTGGACTACCTCTGAGTTTAAAGATGTTGCAAAATTAAATCAATGGCCTATTGCTGTGTAAAAGTTTTAATATATAAACCTGTACAACACAATTTGCTACCTAAAAATCAGGCAAAGTACTACTGTAGCTCAGTTTATAATTGGATGTTGACTTTTTAACTAGTTGTGTGGGCTGTATGGATAGTTGTGTTGACTGTTAAACAGCTTGTGTTTACTTTATTGTGTGGTGTTGACTGTACAGTTGGTTGTTCTGATTGTACAGTGAGTTGTGTTGAATGTACAGTTGTTGTGTTGCCTGTACAGTTGTTGTGTTGACTGTACAATTGGTTGTTCTGACTTTACAGTGAGTTGTGTTGAATGTTCAGTAAGTTTTGCTGACTGTACAGTAAGTTGTGTAGAATGTAAAACTAGTTGTGTTGACTGTACAGTTGTTGTGTTGACTATACAGTTGGTTGTTCTAACTTTACAGTGCATTGTGTTAGCTTTACAGTGAGTTGTGTTGACTTTACAGTAAGTTGTGTTGACTGTACAGTGTTGTGTTGACTGTACAGTGTTGTGTTGAATGCACAATTAGTAATGTTTAACATTTACCTAAGTTGTTCTATTGATTATATTATTTCAAATATTTTGGATATTTTGATATCAATATGAAAAAGTACAAAAAAAAAAAAAAAAAATTCTTTGAAATTCAAAAAGTTTGTGCTTGTATTATTAAATTCTGAAAATTAAACATAATTATATTAATAAAAACAAACTGCTAGCTCTTAAAAAATTGCCAACATTAACACAAGCAAAATCTCATTCAATCACAGAGCAAATTTTCGTTTTTTATACTTTTGTAACCATTATTGTTTGATGGAATAGTTTGTCTTACTTTATAACATAAGAAGACATTATTGAATAAATGATTAACCATTACTCCATTACTTCATTATTATATTTCATATAAATGCCTTCTAAATCTATCTATCTATATCAATCTTATTGTTGGGGAGGGGGGCACTAGTTACAGGTAGGCGGGTGTATTAGGGGTAAAACAATTATCTACTGGGGTGAATCTTTCCGTCTAAAGTTATTGTAATAGTGGGTTTAAGATATTTTATCTATTTTGCAAATATCAAAGCACTACCTTTGGGTAAAACTTGGGGTAATACCATGTAACTGTGTTGTATGGATATTAGCAACCATGATACCAAACTGGATTATTGATGATAACCATGCTTTGTTTACTGAAGCTGTAAGATATAACTGGAGGACGACTACAAGGACACTATGGCTGGGGTAGGACACATGAAGACATACACAACATACATAATTGTTACAACAGTAAGGAGGGAGAAATGATTTAAGGACAAACAACATTAAAACATGAAAAATATATGTTAACCAGACAAATTGATTGTTACTGGGCATTATGCTGTAAAATACCAAGGGAACTACAACAGTAAGGGGAGACATTAAAATCTTGACATAATGACAGATATTATAAAAGGTCATTATGTTGTTAATTTTGAAACTTTTGCAGGAAAACATCTATATGTAGATTTCAATGCCATGAACATTACGTGTTAATTGAAGAAGCATGTATTGTATAATTGAATGTTTGACATTTAAAGATACAATGTAGATCTTATGTATTGGGGAAATGCAATTAAGGTCAGTTTATAGACAACTGCTACAACACTACTGATACAGGTCAGCGGATTAATAAAGGGACAATCCTCTAGAACATTACCATGTGTTAAATCTACTGGTCAAGAAATCTAAATTGTGGATTCACATAGTCTCCTACTGATAGACAGACCAGGTAAGATTATTAGGACAAATGACACAATATCCATAAGGTAGATATATATAAGATCGGCCTACTGATAGAGAGACAAGGAAAGAATATTCGGTCATATAAGATAAAAATTCATTGTTCAATGTGTTCAATCTACTGATAGAGAGACCAGGTAAGATTATTAGGACAAATTACATAATAGTGGATAGATAAAGAGTGACCAGGACAAATATGATGAAATTCATTGAGTGGACAATGTGTTCAGCATTCTAAAAAGAAGACAAGAAAATCAGGTCAAATTAGACAATATCCATTAGGTGGAAAAGAAGGATGAGTAAGAAAACTCAACTAATGGACTTATATGGACATCTGAGTGGTCAGTTAGAAAGAACAGGAATGAAATACATGTATGTCATAAGGACAATATCCACTACAAGGGTAAACTTGGACATGCCTACAGGTCTGCTGCTGTCAAACTCAATACAAACAAACAGGCAGCCATGTAACAAGATAACAGAACAAATAAACAATAACTGACATATAGGTCAAGTCAAATAGATCATTAAACATTACATAATGTGTAGTTTGATTTATTTTAAATTCCCATTGATCATTTAGATGATTTCAAGTGGCATGAGCTACAGATTCACACAAAGCTGGTTTAAAAGGGTTGTTTACCTGGACAGCCAATAAAAACTCTGACATTGGTCTTTGCTATAGATGACAAGAAAATGACATAATGTCTTCTGTACAGGTGAACTAAAACCTGGCTTAATATCAGGCTTCTGTTAGACCATGAAAATTCACGTTATTTTTTCTTACTATTTGCCCTTAGGAACAAGATAATTTGGATTTCAGAAAGAGTGAAATAATAACATTGTAGAAATAAACAAAGCCACTGCATTTATTCAGTATAGATTATCTTATACAATATATGTAAATGTAATGTTTATATGTCAGGAACAACTATTAGACTTGACCTGCAGACAAAACAGAACACAAACAGAACAGACTGTTACCTTTGTGAATCTTCTTTTTTCCCTATGATTAGTATTTTGTTATTATTATCAACAATATTCACAATACACTTGCATACATAATTAATAAGTCTTTTACAAACATTGTAATTAGTCTGTCAAAAACATTGTAATTAGAACCTTATATACCTAACACTGAAATATTAAAACAAAAACTATAATGTTATTAAGCCGCAGATACAAAAAAATGCATCATAGATATACAAAAATACTGAATTGTAAGGTAAACAACAGTATTACTAAGGTACATGTAAGATGATATACACTTATTTATTGGACATTCACATAATACACATAAGTATTAATAATTACCAGTGTTAAGTTAAAATTATTTTTTTATTAACATACAGTACAACCTTCATTCATTGCCAGCATTTGTTAAGTCAGAGGGGCCCTGGTAGCTGAGTGGCCTGATTGCACTCACAGATCACAGTGCCTCTAACTACCTAGCTTCCAGTCCTAATTGGGTAGATCCTAGTGTAAGAAAGTTTGTCAGTTCACTTTAGAAAGGTTGTCGGCTTTCTCTGGTACTCAAGTTTTCTCTACCATCCCAAAAATAACCATCTATAATCTTGCTGGGACATTAAGTATCATTGCTTGACTCTACTCCACTTTGTCTAGCCAGATTTAATATTAAAAAGAGAAATTTTGATACATCAAGGAAGCTTATGAAGAAAAATATAAAAATAATACAATACAAAACGTTACTTTAACAACAAACCATGTGGTGAAAAGCAAGGATTCAAAGTTATCAAGGATCATTAAAATGGGATTTTACTGATGTGTAAATTTTGTGATACTTATTTAATTCAACAAAATATCACTATCATTGTGAATACATGTTTCATTTTCCATGAAATGACAAAACAATAATCAATCATAAGTGCCAAAGTAATTTTTGTTAAGAATTTATAGGAAGAAACCTAATGAAAACAAGCTTGTTCCATCGTTCCAAAGTATATACATGTACTATGTGAGTGAACAGGAGAAATAATTATTTATAATGAATTAAAATATGAACAGGTGCCCAAAAATATGGTAAAAATAATTAAGTAAAATTAAAACGTGACAAGATAGAAGTGATAATGAGTAGTTAGCATGCATAACATGTGACTTTTTATAAAAATTTAAATCATATCTTGGTGATATTTTCAAAGTGAAGTTTGCTGTGAGATGAATTTCCATAAGCAATACCTATTTCCCATGTGTAACAAAATCTATTGTGGTGTGTAGGTGATTTTTTCTATTACATGTAACAGTGAAACTAATTAAATTTGCCCATAAACTAGCATTTACATGCAATATCATTTATATGCAGTATCTGTATCCCAGGTGTAACATAATAGAGTAATTACATAGGTAAATTTTGCTAAGTGAAACTAGTTGTAAGTGAATTAAATTTACATGCAATATCCATCATCCATGTGTAACAGTCAAATATGTGCGAATTATTAGAACATGCATTACTTTTAAATCAGGTGGTTATATTTGTATATCAATTTATTGCAAAGCGTTTTGTGATTCCATTCCTGCCTTGTAAAGCAATGACGGAATAAACTCACCTTGCTAAATAAAAATATAACTTATCTTTTAACATTAAATATTTCCATGTGAGATTGAAAGAAAGATTAAATACAAATACTGATACTAACTGTCTATCATATCTCTATTACGGTAATTTGCATATATAAAGTACATGTAGAGAAAAATATAGTGGAATATACATGTACAAAGTGTAAAAATAAAAAACTGATGTTGTAGAGTATACATAAATATTAAAAATATCAGTCTCTCCCCTGTGTATAGAGTCATCAACTCCATGTGATGAAAAGTAACTGAAAGTGTGATATAAAATAAGATGTCTGTCCATCATAGGGTAAGCTGGTACCCATCAATTTATTAGATCTGCGGACTAGAGAAATTAAATGTTTTTGGCAAAGGACACACCACTGCTCTTGAATCACATTGGTTCATGGTCATTGCCACCAAGGCTCAATTTCAATATTATTCATGTTAAATGGCAAATAAAAATTTCAAGTATTGTTTGATGTTATATTTCTTATGGACCAAACTCCATATAATATGCATGAATATGGAAAACTAGTATGACATCAGAATTAATTTGATGAGTTAACATCAGAATACATGTGTATTGTTAATAAAAATAAGTTAGTACATGAATATACAATATCCAAACTAACATGACATGTTGTAAGTTAACAAAACAAAATAAAAAGCTTTGGTTTCATGAAAGCTTGACACTTTAAATATGATAATATGAAAAAGGCAATGATGTTCAAGCTTTTTACTTGTTACAGGTATATGTACATCTAAATCAGAAAAAAGACAACCGTTGTTCGGGAATAACTATCAACATGCCTTTCAGAAGATCCTCTAGCAACAATAATTGTTATTTGTGTATAAGTATATAGGCCATTTTACAGGGACAGGCAAAAGACAAAGATTTGCTTATGACAAACTTAACACGACCTTCCTATACAATTAAAAATATAACAAGGATGATCACAAATCAAAGAAGCTGGATGTATTCATAGAAAGTATAGAGGAAAGAAAAGAAGGGAAAAAAAGAAATTTTATCTGACTTAGTAGATATAATGGATTAAATAATGCATTACCAAATGTTGTAATAAGAAATGAGGATAGGATTTTAAAAAATATTTTAATAATAGTTGGCAAATGTTCCTAATTTATTTTTAGACAATCACTGTAAACATGACATGCCAAGTACAATATTAAGCCTAACAAAACAAATATATGTAATAAAAAAAATGATTAATATGCTGTGGAACTGCTATCTTATATACAACGTATAGATGTGAAAAAAATGTTAGAATTTTTCAGTAGGATAAAAAAGCTCAAATTCTTATACAATGTGAAAAAATTTATAAATAAAAATAAATAAGCAATTATTGAAATTGAAGTTACAAAAAAAAGACAATACCTCTAGGTCGTCTTGTAGATAAATTGTCTAGAAACTCTGCTAACATAACTAACTCATCCTCTAATCTGTGAGTGATAGAAGAAATCTTTTTACCACGTTCCTCTGTCTTGTCCAATAAATCACCAAAATCCCGAACTACCAATTCATCACGATTAGCAAAATCCTAAATATCACATACAAAGTTATGAATGGATGTAAAAAGAAGTGATTTACTTCAGAAACAAAGTACATTCTTTTTTAGTATCCTGGGTTAAAAAACAAAGTGTAACCATAGATATTTACATCTGGTCTCGATAATAAGACAATGCATCAAAATCTTCTGATTTTTTACAATAAGCTTGCTGCTGCAATACCTTTTTATAACATTTACAAATACCATTTACCTATTTGACATTCCTTTCAATACTTTTTACTTAGGTACATTTTAAATATGAGCTGTGACTGGCAATATGTCTAAGAGAAGGTAACCCCAATCACAAATTATTCCTCCTAAAGATCAGGGAGCCTTGGTGGCCGACTGGTCTATAGCGCACATCTATGATTCACAGCATCTCTCACTGCCTAGGTAAAAATCTTGCTTGGGCAGATCTTTGTGAGATAAAATTTGTCAGTTCGCTTGCCAAAGGTCAGTGGTTTTCTCTGAGCACTCCAGTTTCCTCCATCATTCCAGAACTGGCCACATCAATATAAGTGAAAGAAACTTAACTGGCTTGTTAAACACTGTTACTCCAATCAACTCCTTTATAGTGGTTTACTTAACTACAGAATTTCCATATTGTAAAAAAGAGATCCAAAGACTGCAATTCTTGTTCAAAAAGTTCAGTCAACAAGTTATATGACGTTATATCCAGGTCATCCGCTTTCCTTCTTCTGTAGCAATTTCTAGCTAGTTCCATGATACATCTTAAAGTCAAGTTTTACCTCCCAAACAAATATTACTTTGGAGAAAAAGGTTTGAAAAGAAGTTCACCAAAATAGTTTAAGCAGAGTAGGTAATGACACCAAAGTTAATATCTGTCCAATTATTGCTTTTGTCATTATAATTTTCATGCTGGACAAATTTAAGAAAATGGTTTTTATTTTGAGAGAGAGAGAGAGAGAGAGAGAGAGAGAGAGAGAGAGAGAGAGAGAGAGAGAGAGAGAGTGCTCACCTGTTGCATCTGGTAATCATCAAACCAACTATTCATTAAATCATCTATAATACAAATCAAGAATTATAAAAATACATTTGTTATATAGGCTGATCATTCCTAAATAAAACAATCTGCATGTAATTGTTTAGGTCAAACTATGTAATTGAGTTTTTGAAGAAACAAAGTCAGACAGATGATGGGTGTTTATACAAGAAAAAGCATGAATTTTTATGTTTGTTTATAGCTGCAAAAAAATCTCCGTCACAACTTGTAAAATTACTTTATAAACTATTTATCAAATTCTGTACCAATGGTGTGATACTATTCATTAAAATCTTTAACAATGGTGTGATACAAGATATGATTCAACTCAGCTTTTTAACAATTTGTAGAGGTGTGCTAAAATCAACTTAACAGTTAATATTTTCTTACCTTTAGTATTTTCTAGTTTATCCAGTAATTTGGACTTCATCTTTTCATTCTCTTCAACCTGAGTATTTAAATCTACAATACTTTCCTCTAACTTTTTACAACCCTGTGAATAACAAATGATAGTTTTAAACTACAAGTAATAAAACTATTATACATATAATAATATTATACCGTAGTAAGGATATTGTAATAAAAACTATGAAACATAAAATTGGTGAGACTAGTCTGGAACTCAATATAAACAAAGAAGTACTGTTAAAGTACCAGAACTGAGATCTGTAATACTAATTTTACAGATAACTATGATGTGTACAGAATATATGTTCCATAGTGTGACACCTCCCTATTGCCATCCCACTTACTGCTGTCCATTTTTTGATGGAATATGTGTTGGCAGTATAATAAAATTTTTTTTTTTTTTTTTTTTTTTTTTTATATTAGACACAAGTACATATCATATATATATTACATATACATATCACCAATAAGAATATAGTTCATTATAAAAAACTGTATATATACAGTCAGACCTGTTCATGAAGGGAACTAGCAAAAAGTGACCTGACCCACAGGAGACCCCCATATATGGGCACAAATAGGATAAATTATAATATTGGTTTTGTTTGGTTTTAACCACATGTACAGATTCCACTATATATCTTAAAGTATCCTCCAGGACAGGTCCAAATGTATACCTACTGTACATATATACTTTTGTTGAGGGAGGAGTATAAAAAAAATCTATATAAGCTTTTTCACACTGTCTCGAAACACATAAACATATAATAACATTGAAAAGAGTAGAAACAGGGTTAATCTAATCACAAACCTTCTCATACAGCAAGGAATAATAATAATAATAATAATAATAATAATAATAGTTATATTTTACAGCAACTTGTATGTGATAATAAAACATGGCTTAGTTATCATTAAACAGATTCATCCAGGATTTCCAATATTTATCAAAAACTTTCCATTTACATTTTTTGAACATGAGATACTTTTCAATATAAAACTGTTCTTTCAAATAGTTTTGCAAGTTTAAAATGTTGACTTCTTTACACTGGGTTTTCATTTTGAAAGTGAAATATTTGGTGTGGAGTATTACAAAGTTTGTTACTCTGTTTACATTAGGGAGTTTGGTTTTACCAAATAAAATAGAGGAAAAATCAAGATCAAGGCTGTAGTTTATTTTGTTTTTTATCCAATTTTGTAAGTCGTGCCATAAAGTTTGTATAGATGGACAGTAGAAAAACATATGCTCAATAGATTCTTTAACATTATCACAGTTTCTACAATTGGCATTGGATATTAAATTTCTTTTTGTAAGGTATGAATTTGTTTCAATAATCCTATGGAGAGTTTTAAATTGAAACCAGCGTAGCATAGTATTTTGTGAAATGTTGAAGGGTAATTTATAAATATTTGACCATTGGTGTTTTGAAAAAAAAATACCTTGGTCTTTCCATCTTAACTGACTAGTGGGTGTAATGGCCTTATTTATTGTAAAAACTTGATAAATATCACTGCACCCTTTTGGAGACCTTAGTAAAATACTTATATATTTAGGAATATGACAAAATGAATGTCTTGTTTGAGTATTATGATAGTTAAATTGATAATTTCTTAGGTAACTTTTTATTGAAGCTATTAAACCATTAAACTCTAGAAAATTTGTATTTATATTAAATCTTTTTAAAAATGATTCATAATTATAAAGTACTCCTTCAGTATTAAACAGATCAGCTATAATTCTAATGCCATTTTTATAATATATATTGTAGAAAATAGTGTGGTTTTTCACTTTTATGTCTTTGTTGTACCAAAGCTCTGTAGATAAAATATCATTTGCACTTTTTGGAGAAAAGTTATTACAATAATCATAGAATGCATTAAAAACATCTCTCCAGAAATTATTTTTTATAATTTCTGTTAATTTCTTAATATATTCAGATCCCAATTTAAATAGATTTTCCAGTTTAAAATTACATGTATGCATTAAAAGCTTATACCATTTTGAATTTGTAACAGAAAGTCTTCTGATCCAGGATACCTTCAAAGATTTCATAAATAAAAAGACATTTGTCATTTTCACCCCACCATTTTCATAATTCTGAATCATGATATCCCTTTTTACCCTGTCAGTGTTTGACTGCCATATAAATTCAAAAAATATGGTGTTAAGAGTGTTAATAAATGTTTCTGAAGGATTAGGCAGACACAGGAGTAAATATGTTAATTTTGATATAATTAAAGATTTGAGAATTGTAATTCTTCCCAAGACTGTAAGATTTCTTCTACACCAAGATTTTATCATTTTTTTTTTTTCTGTGATCTGCTTATTAAAATTTAATGATTCCATTTCATTGATACTGACTGAAAAAGTAATACCTAAGAGTGTAAACTTTTGTTCACCCCAATTTAACTTCCATCTTGAATGATGATAGACGTCTTTTGAGAACTTCAGTATAATGAAATTTAACTCTGCATAAATTAATCAAAATTACAGATTTTAAGACCTCATTTACAAAAATTAGAAATAAACAGAATGATGATAATGATGATGATGGTGGTAGTGGTGGTGATTATGATGGTGGTGGTGGTGGTGATGATGATGATGGTGGTAGTGGTGGTGATGGTGATGGTGATGATGATGATGGTGGGAGTGGTGGAGGTGGTGATGGTGATGGTGATGATGATGATGGTGGTAGTGGTGGTGATGGTGATGGTGATGATGGTGGTGGTGGTGGAGGTGGTGATGATGATGATGGTGGTAGTGGTGGTGATGGTGATGATGGTGGTGGTGGTGGAGGTGGTGATGATGATGGTGGTGGAGGTGGTGATGATGATGATGGTGGTGGTGGTGATGATGATGATGGTGGTAGTGGTGGTGATGGTGATGGTGATGATGGTGGTGGTGGTGGAGGTGGTGATGAAGATAATGGTGGTAGTGGTGGTGATGGTGATGATGGTGGTGGTGGTGGAGGTGGTGATGATGATAATGATGGTGGACTTTGAGAGCGCTGACACCACATAGAGTCAGCATCATTTAGCTATTAAAATTATAAACATGTATATAATAATGATGTTGGATTTTGAGAGCGCTGACACCACATAGAGTAAGCATCATTTAGCTATTGTAAGTATAAACATGCATATATATACCTGTTCAAGCTTGTTATTTTCCTCCATGATGGTCTTTAACTTAGTGGCAGATAAGTATATCTCCCTCTCTATTTCTTTTCTCTCCTCTCCGTGTCGTTTTAACTGACTTATGTTTTCTTCCCTTTTGTTTTTTAAATCTAATTTCAGCTGATCCTGTTTATACAAACATAAATACAAAATTTTACCTTTAATGACCCATACACTAAGTTTTTTTCTGGAATAAAGTTAATTTTCACCACTCTGAATCTTAAAATTTACACATAGCAAGTTTACTATAACAAATAATACAATGCATCAAATATATAATATAACAATAATAAAATTTTTAAAAAATGTCATTCTCAAATTTTAATTTTAATTATCATGCTGGGAAACACAATAAAATCATATACATTAATTGATTTTATTGTGTTCTACTAACGACATTCTAAATTCTTTCACCTTAGAAATTGAAATTTTCTCAAGAGATTTTTATCTTAGTAGAAATAGAGTTAGTGGCAGATAAGAAATAGAGTTATCAAAAAAAAAAAAAAAAAAAACCACAGGAATGAATAGTAGTAAATAAAGATAAACATGGAGTAATCTGGGTGGCTCATGACAGGAGTGTGTGATATACTTTATAGAGTAATCTGGGTGGCTCATGACAGGAGGGTGTGACATAATTTATAGAGTAATCTGGGTGGCTCATGACAGGAGGGTGTGATATACTTTATAGAGTAATCTGGGTGGCTCATGACAGGAGGGTGTGATATACTTTATAGAGTAATCTGGGTGGCTCATGACAGGAGGGTGTGATATACTTTATAGAGAGTTGGATATATATAGAGTGCGGTGGATAAGGAAGTGGGAAGTAAGATAAATACTAAATGTGAATAATTCATTAAACATGTACAGTAAAACCTTGATACATCACCCATCATATTATATCACTGTATAAAAACAAATATAAGTATTTTGTTACAACACTGTCTAACTGCATAACAGATTCCACTGATTTCAAAAAGAATTTATCAGTATACAAAAACATTATGTATTCAATTACAATTAAAGAAATTTCCATGAAACGCAATAATTAGGGATATTGTATGATTATTTTTCAGGGTTATGTATTTTTTACATCTTGCAAATAGATCAAATTATTTGACTGAACACTTTGCAATTTGTAGCATATTATTTATTCAAAGTTTAATCCTATAGATGAGTACAAAGAAAGATAAGAAAACTATAGAGAAAAAAAAACAGCTCTAGGAAAACTACCTCAGTGATAAGATAGGTACCATATGTATATAGTAAGGTTTGACTGTAGTGACAACAAATACAAAAGATGTACAACTATAACACAAATATATAAAATATATAAAGATAGAATAATGGGTTTATTCTTACTCCATGAAGTATTTATATGTATGTAGAAATAATGATTTTTTTGAAAAAATAAAAAATTGTTTTAGTGATGGATCAAATTTCAGGAATATGTTACCAGTCATTAGTGATAGATCAAATTTTAGGAATATGTTACCAGTCATCAATTTAAAAACAAAAATTTGTTTAAACTTCTCATTTATTTAAATTGATTTTTAAAATATGAATAGAGTTTTTAAATGTTCACATAAGAGAAATCATATGGAATAAGAAGGAACCTCATTATATATCGTAGTGGCTTAATCTATAAATAAACTAAAGCTTGAAATTCTAAATAAGTGCAACTTCAGGAACTACAAGTGGTGCTGGCTGTACGCTTCTACATTAATCTCACCGTTGGCTTTTTCATATTGTCTTTTTCTCTGCCTGTTTTGTTGATGGTATCCTCAAGTTTAGACTTGTACTGTCTCCTTCCTGTGTTCATTCAACAAAGATTGACATTATTTGTTACTGTTATTACAATGTTACCTTAAAATACTAACTACGACACTTACCGTCTCATCGATACATTTTTGTTTTTGTTCTAACAGCTTGTTTACAGCTTCTTGTTGTCCCGTTTTTTCACCCCTGAATCCTTTTATTGGTCAAATTTTATGTGTTCAAAAATAACAATATGTAGTTAATTTTCAAAAGAGCAAATACCAAATCTTATCTTTATCAAAATATTTCTTCCTCTTTTTTTTTCTTTTATATTTTTAATAACTTTTTTTAAAAAAAAGTTTGTACATGTTCATTAATAATTTCTATATTATTATAAAATGCTTAAACAACAGAACAGTTATTAAAAATATTTTGAAAACAGATTCTTATTAATTACTCAAGTAAATTTAACATCAATATCTAGTGATCACTTTTGATTTTTACACATATGTTTTTATTTATTTTTGGAATTAAAAAATTCATATTAAGAAATTTTCAAAGTTCTGTAAATTTAATTTTAACTTTAAAGAAAAGATTAAATGAACATAAGTTTATAATCTAAGCACCTATTCACTAGTATTGTAATAAAAACAAATAAAACTTCACTGCAATACCTGATATTAAAATAATGTTAATCTATCTTTATTACACTAACTACTTTAACCTGGATTATCAACAAGTTAATCTCCTGTCATTTAGCCTCACCTATAAATGGAGCACCTGCCATATAAGTCTGAGTATAGCCTCAGTTATAACTGCAGCACGTTTGTAGTTGTTTGTCTTTAAAACAAATTTTAAATCACTAAAATTTATCTACAGTCATTGATCAGTTGTCGATCAGAACACTAAATACCATACCTGGATTTCCCTCTGGTTATAAAGCGTTAAATATTAAATAAAATGTACATGCTTATCAAAAATAACTAGGATCTATTTGTGTAAACTCGGTGTAGTATCGTAAAAAATCAGTAATTTTCTTTATATTCCATGAATTCATTTGAAAACTATTTGTAACTAAGATATCACTCCTTCTACAGTTTGATCAGCTTACTGTATAACTGAGTTTTATTTATTACTTTAAATTAACTTTTTTCCTACAAACACTGTGACCCTACCCTTACACTATTTATAAATAATTATAATAGATACAGTGAACCTATTTAAAATAAAAAAAAAAAAAAAAAAAAAAAAAAAAACCCAACAACAACCCTCCTTAAAAATAAGCAGAAATGTTCAAAGGGACATAACTCAGGAAAAGAAAAAAAATCAACTGTAGCAAATGTAAATTAAATGAAAACTAACTGATTCATGAAAATTAAAATTAATTCTATCTGCAATGTTCATGCTGTTCAATGTTGCAAATTCTTATTTCTATATTAAACTGGTACATCAGTTAAAATTGACATTCCTTTTTTCTTTTTTTTTTTTTTTTTTTTTTTTTTGATGACAGGTTTTCCAAGTTTACCAGTATCTATCTAACCTGGGACTTCATATAGACACATATGATAAAGCCAATACACATTAAGTACTGACAAACATCACTAATAAAAGGAATAAAATATTGGGAGAAAACCAATTAAACATGTATTGTAAACAATGAGCACTGATTAAGACTGATGACTTTGGGTGTTTAATGGCAGGTGGACCAACATGTCCTGCAAACATCCAAGCTGACATATCAGAATACATTGGCATAAAACATACACATCATAATAAATTAAAGAAGTTAATATAATGTTAATAATTTTGACATTATTTGACCATAAAATCTTTTTGTGTTTATCAATCCCAAATGAGAGAAAACTTTATAACTTAAGAACATTTAGAAAAATCACAAGTCAAGGCGATTGACAAACAGTATTTTTCAACTCAGTGCTGCTACTGTTTTCTGGCATAAGACAGATAAAGCCTCAAGTGTTCAAATAGTGTGGCAAAGCAGTAAGTCCTTTAAAAACAAATACAAATCAATTTTGGGGGTAAGTTAAAGTAAAATACAGCAGTTATCACAAAGTTAACTCCATTTTCACTCTGGATAATGTTGAAGTTAGGTAAGGAAACATGTGGGTTAAACACAACAAATCATATATTGACTGTCATCATTACTTTGTAAAAATGTTCATAAAATCTGATTTCAAAAAAGATAATTTTTTTACATATCTAATACTGTCAATAAACTTTAAACAACAAAAAATTATTTTTTTTCCATTTCTCTCATTTTCATTAAGTACCAAGTATAAAATGAGATGACACATGAACATTTTTACATTTTATATATTGTAAACTTAGTGTGAAAATTGTATTAACACACAACACGATACAAACAATACTTAATACTGTTACTACTATAACATGGTGTATATATACATAGTTGACATGTGATAAAGTAGCCATTATAGGACCAGACCATCTCAGTAATTATCAAATCAAGATTAAAGATGTCAACGGCTCAGAGACAGTATAGAGAAATATTTTGACTACAAAAATTTTCTCCTTTTAAAACAAAACTCCTGTTGGACTTTTCATTGAAAAATGAAAGGAACAACTTATTTTTGTACTGGTTAATGGCAAAACACACAGGAGAGACAGCAAACATGGAGGCATTTCACAAGGGAGGGTTGATATTTTCTGTTAGTCAAAACAAGCAGTTCACACACAACATGTACAGAGAGTTCTCTGAGCCTAAATCTGATCCAGGCAAATTAAGACCTAAATAATGGCTACAATTTCACATACCAGCTATGCTTTTCTTCATCTGGTTGTAGTCTTCTGTTCTTTTCTCAAATTTGGCCTCCAATTCTTGAAAACCTGGTGTTTTATCTTCTATTTCCTGTCTCTTACTAACAATGGCATGCTCCATCTCTATAATCTCCCTCTGTAATGGAAGATAAATTATCACATGTCATAGATTAATACATTTTATATTAACTTATATATATAAGACGGAAAAAAATTGTAACTAAAAACATGTACATGATTAAGGTCAAAGCAACCCAGAACAAGAAAATAACAAACAATACATATAGCCAATCATGATATATAAATTGTAAAGAAAGGATAAACACATGTTACGACCACCAATTATAAAATTCTGACTTTTGAAGAGCACTCAAGTAAATGCACAGGTGTTTATTTGGTTTCAGAGGATTGTCTCTTGATGGGAAAATAAACTCCAAAGATGATAGCCATATTAATATTATCAATTTATTGTTTAAGTCTTGATCCATTTGTTTATATATATTTAAATATTTAAAACAAATTTCTGTCCTTTATGGAAATGTTTATGGTTATTATCATGAGCTAAAACTTGAACTATATCATGCTAAGCTTTTATAAAAGTAAAAGTAAAAAACTGATTAAAAATGTTTAAAAAACAATGTTGATGCAAAATGGGTGATTAAATATGGTTTCTACAACAAACTTGTACTAAGTATTGATGATTCAGTTACCTCCATATTTGTAAGTTTATACTGCATTGCAGAAAACATGTTCTCATAGTCTTTTTGTGCTTTTTCTAACTCATCTTTCATGGTTTGTACAGTTTCTTCTTCTTTCTTCATTTCTCGTTGTAGCTGTGCTCCCTGCAGATAATAATACACAATATCTATCAACCATCATCTAATACAATATAATCAGAACTGATAATATCTAATTACAAATTCTTGCCAGTCAGTAATGTAACATACTTGTACTAGAGTTCAGACTTAGCACAAAAGTTTATTATAAAAACAAGTCATAGCCCTTTTACCCAATAATCACTAAATCAGGTTATACAAAGACTGTCCACCTTGTACCATATTTATGTGCCATTTTACATTGATATGTGCATTTTGTTTATAATTGTTATTAATCAGACACCTAATAATAGTTTCAGTACAGGTATAACCAGTATTTAGTACCGTTACCAATTTATACAGTAAGTACCATTACCACCTTTAAACCATTTATGGTAAACCTATTACTAGTATTTGATATTACAACACCCTGTCCCAGCATTCTTGTTTATAATGTGGTATTTACCATAGCAATAGATAACAAAATGTATCACACAAATGTAAATCAGGAAATTTTCAATTAATTTTTTTAATATAATTTCACAAAAAAATTTTAGATTCTTCCAAGAAAAGAAAAATGATACAAAATACACTTGATACTGATGTTAGGTAAAAAAATACCAAGAAAATAAGGAAGTAAAAACATTACCATTTTACAGTGTGTATTTTGCATTGATAATTATTTACTCTATAAATTTAAAAAAAAAATTTCTACAAACACATGAAGCATACGGTCATAGCATGATTTTAGTGATTTATGATAACTTGTATCATATCCATTGTTTTTTTCCTTTGTTATTAAAATTAAAAGTTAGACACAGTCACATGTCAAAACCACAACCATACACAAAAACCATCTTAAATACTCTCAGAAATCATCTTTCAAGCATTTTTGTTAGTGTATTAAAGACAAAACTTAACAACAACATGTTCAATTCTTCAGCAATGTCAGCTTTGAAAAAAAAAAAAGATTTTCAATTTGTTTGAGTTTAGCAAATATTTAATTATGACTGACTACACTATATCTATGTGTTAGATTCTAATATCACTAAAATACAATCATATCTGATGTTACCACAATTTATTTATTTTTTATTCCTATATAATTCATGCTTAAGATATGACATAACATACTAATGTTGACTCATTGGTGTCAATAGCAATGTATCTTAGAATATTAAAATTTAGAAAACTCTAAAATTATGTTTATCCAATTTTATAAGTAAGTCAAAACTTTGCAAATGCATTTTCAGTAAGATAAAACAAAATATAAATTGTGGTTAAAAAAAAAACCTCGGCACTTTTACCCTATATTTAAAATGATATAATCCATTTCTGTTGTTTTGGATCATACCATTAATTTATATAAGGAAGATAAGGCCAAGTTACAAAAGTTTTTTTTTTATGTCACATCAACCTGACTTACTCTCTCTTCATCTTCAGAATCAGATTCTGTCTCCAATCCCTAGTTAGAGAATCTTATATAATTCTAACATTTTATGATTGTTCCACTTCATTTACCCCCCCCCCCCCCCCCTCCACCCCCACCAGTTAGTCATCATTAAAAAGTGGTAAGATGTTTTTAAGAACACCAATATTTTTGGAATTAAAAATCTCATAAAAATACATCTATGAAATTAAATATGAATATTGTTTCCGCTTTTTCTTTGATTATTAAATATTTATATATATTGATACAATAACAACATTTGGGGGATTACTTCTCTTCTCAATGCCTAAGTTCAAATCCTAGTGCAAGAAAGTAGGTCAGTTTCCTTGTAGAAGATTGCTATTTTCTCTGAATACTCCAGTTCCTCCACCATCCCTTAACAGTACTACCTCTATAAAAGTGAAAGCAATAATGACTAGGGCATAAAACACCATTTGTTCTACTCTAATCACTGGCAGACATGGGCACATTGAGGTAGCCTTGTTTTAGAATGAGGTTTCTGTAAGTTGGTTTCATTTTATCATTTGTCTCTACCATGTCTTATGAAAAAAAACAATTTGCTACTGGTAAGTCAATAAATTTTTTGAATCTGTCTTATGTGATAGTGGTTCGTTTCAATAACTGACCATGACTACCAGTAAAACCTATACATGATCCCCTGTAGTAAATTTACAAACCTCATTAGATAAGTCAATATGTTCTTTTTTGCCTTCTTGTATTTCTTTGTTCATGTTGTTTAAATAAGCTTGATTTTCATATTTATAATCTTCTACTTCTTTGGATGTAGAATTTTTTCTTTCTTGAACCTCCAATCTAAAAAATAGAAAGAAATTACATGTACTTAATTATGTAACAACCATTCGACCAAATCCTTCATTTACCAGACCTGAAGTAAAATTATAGTATTTGTTCATAAATCTGTGGAAATTTACTAGTTACTTTAACAAAGTAAATATCCATGGGGATTAGGGCGGAGATGGGGGATTGGCTGGTTCGTAGGTAAGGATATACTGTAATGTTATTTAACTAGTTACTGTAGATCAGTCTACCTCACAAAACTTAACCCTCACACATGTCATTACTATTATACATAGGACAGTCAATGTAAAAGTAACATCTACGATTTATTCAGTTATACAGAATGTAACAGCAGTGGATTCTACTGTACTTTATCCCATATAAAAATGTATGTATGAATTATCTCCCTTCATAAATATATCTCTGGACAGATATCATATGAAATAAAACAGATTATGTAAAACAAAACATTTATAAAATATGTTCAGGTTATAACATCTTTAAGTCACATAATCTCAAAGTTCTTCCAGTTCTGTATAATCCCCCTTTGTCTTCCTGGTTGTATATTTCATTAAGAAAACTTCTAGTTCAAAAAATAAATATATTATACACATGCAAACTTAAATATGCATACACTTCGACAAAAAATTAGTCAAAAGCAATAACTTATTTATAAACACAATCAATCCACTATCTTTGTATTCTGATTTATATACTAGTAAGTATATATTTGGTTAATAAGCATTTTGCCATTTACTGGTACATGCATAGCCAGAAAATGATATAAAACACATAACACTATAGTTTATACTTAATACATTATCAATCAAAACCACGATAAAAAGTTCATAAATCACAGGAAAAAAAAATTATAAAAAATTTGATAAGTAACTCTATTTATTAATCTTTGTTAATAAGATGTAGATATAAATAGGTCACTCTCTGGCCTATATACATTCAGTAATCTTTGTTAATAAAGGTTACTTTAAGTGTAGATATAATTGGCTCATGTTCTGGCCTATGAGTCTGGCTAAATACCATTATCTTAATGCTGGAATTTTGATTTACTCAATATATGCAGCCCCTCCCACACACCCACACACACACACACACACACACACACGCACACACACACACACACACACACACAATTTTGGAAAATGTGATCAAAGCCTTAACCATAAAAAATAAAGATTTTAAATAAAGGTGATCATAGTAAATACATTCTACTATTCTATTCATTAACATAGTATAATCCAATGAGACTTCTATAGGCCAAAAATGACTCTCATTATACCACACCTTGATGCTTTACATGTGTACCAGAATTACAATTAAACCTCATTTTTTTGTATTACCATGGGTTTTAAGGTACAGAATCCCTTTTTATATATATTTTATATATTTTTATGTCTCCTCTGAAATATTACCTGACCTCTTTATTGACTAACTAAACACTGGCAGAAGTAAAACAAGGTTTAATTGTTTATCATACAATGTAAGATAATTAACTTCATCACATCAATAAACAACTAATTAATTTATATATTAAGTATCACAATGTTTTAATTCTGTATATAACTTCATCACAGTATTATATAAGTCAAATCAAATCCAGCAGCCATGTCTGACAGATCTTACCCATGAACCATCATTGGTAATTCTGAAGGGGCTTCATCATCATCCTCTTCTTCTGATGAACTATAACTAATTCTAATGATGTAACAAACAGTTTTATGTACAATGAGATAAGTATAAAATCAGAAAAAATTAATTAATCTCTTACCCTTTTTAAATGAGTATACAATGTATTAATTGTAATTTTTCTTATTAATTAATAAACTGGTACAGTTTTTTTAATTTTTCCACAAATGTATGAAATGTCAAAACTATCCTATTTTTCTCAGAATAGCATTTTAAGAGAAAAACTGACTGGTTAGACGTAGCTTCAAATACTTAAAACTTATCCATACTAATGAAATCTACATGACATCTTTTCATATTTTAAATTATTTTAACTTGTGAAAGCATGCAGAAGCAACCTTCCTCAATACAATGATTCTAGTATATGATAAACAAGAGAGAAACAAATTAAGTATACATTATTTGTGAAATGAGAATGATCTTGCTGACAAAGAAAATAAAACTGAAAATAATTATTACTAACAATCATAAACAATGGTTGGAAAATCAGGCATGAAAGAGCTACTGTAATCAATTAAGATTATATAATTCACCGAATAGGAAATAAAGACATTATTATGTGTAACTGTATACAGACACAATGTCATGTACAAAAATCAATTAATATAATAAAATTAAAAATTAATTTATGGAATGATTTGTATATTGTCAGGACACTTTAATTAGATTAAAAGATAATGACTTCTTTTTGGTAAAAATTAGTATTAATCTGTTAACAATATACTAGTATGTACTAATTAAGAGTATTATTTAAAACCAAGCTTATATGTCTTACCAAGTACATATTAAATATGTATAAAATAAATATTTCAATATCTAAATATTTATCAAATATTTAACATATATTTGAAATTAAATAATCAAGCCCATTATATCTGGTAGTAATCAAACATTACATTTCAAAAATATGAAACATACTATCATGCATAAACATCACTGAAACCCATGTAGTAAGTAATATGTTTCACATTTCTGTCAATATTTTGTTATGTTTTTTTTAATTTAAACTCTATGTAACTAAAATGTTTATATAACAATTTTAAAAAACACAAGAATTATTTTTTAAAATACTAATTCTCTAATATTCAGCAGGTCAGTGAAAAACAATCCTTCTAAATCCTTCATTGTTTGAAACCTAATAGCTTAACGTAATTTAAATTAGACAGTGTGTATCATCACATGTTAATTATTTTGTATATTCTTATCCTGGTAAGTTGTACCTTCAATCATTATTCTGAGAATTCTAATTGGTTATATTAAAATAAATTGTCTCAACACTGATTAACAGATCTGAAACAAGAAGTTTTCTATGTTCTTCTAAATAACAAAAACCAGATAACCAATTTTAACATCATACATTTTGTTACAGGATTTACTGTAATGTCAAAACAATTTATCAAACATTTTATTGTAAATTATTCTTGGGTAAATTGTTAAAGCTAATCTATAATGATACTTTGTTGTAACTGTGTTAGCTTAGAGTATACATAGGCATGCATGTTACCTCCTGGCCCTTGGGGGTGGGGGAGCATCGCTGACCCTCAGACGGTTTAACTGATCAGCTATTTCCTGCTTTCTAGCTTCATCAGCTCTGTGTAAACAATCACATCAAGTTTATTTACATTTCAAACATCAAGATCTGTCAGAAAATTGTAATAACTTGGCTAAAAATCTAGCTCACTTATAAAATGTTTCAGAAAAATTTATTTCTAATGCAAACGCTCACCATCTTTGATAGGTACAGACTTAGCTAAGAGCAGACAGCTATCATATGATACTATAAAGAACTTGAGTCTGTTCTCTAGGAATATTCATTTAATAAAGACCAAAATTAAGAAATCTATCTTTCAGGTAAAAGATGAAACATCATTATAAAAAACATCTTTAAGTTCCTGTAAATATATCTTAGTATTAAACATCTACATGTATATTTCTTCTTTTTTTTAATCGTTGAATGGTATATCAATAACAGAAGACCTTGAATTGTACATGACAATGAACTGTTATTGTACCCAATCCTGCTACCAACTTCATCTCTTTGTTACTCCATGTATTAATTAGTTAATGGTTTCTTGCAACTTTCGGCCAACTCTAATTGCTTAAAAATTAAATTAATTTTTTTTTTAAATTAAAAGATAATCATTTAATGGGAAAAAAAAATAAGAGATGGCACCATATATGGTGAGAACAGGTACAACAGCAGTAAACGGTAGTTTACTAAAGGAATCTCAAAATACATATAGAAAGACCAGCTTCAACACCTAGACCAATGCTCTGCATACATAACATCTGTTGTGGGTATGTTAACTATTAAATAGTACACATTTGTGTTTCAGTTTTGTACAAATTTTATGGTATATAGATACAGTATATACTTTAATCAAAAATAAAAATTTTGTTGCTCATCAAACATATTTCTAACAAGATCATTGGTTTAGATAGTGAAGTTGGCTGTTTATTTAGATTTCACTTATTTTTATAACATACAAATTATAAATAAAAAACAAAGATTTATAAACAACTTACAAACATACAAAATACATGTAACTGCTATTAACATGTCTATATAAGTGAAGCAGATATTGTTATTTTGCAAAACAAAGCTAACAGATAAGTCAATATATATACTAAAATCAGCAGTCCAATATCATCAATATAATTTGTTAAAGAAACAAAAATATGAAACTTAGTCATGATCACTTGAAATAAAGAAAAGCATAAAAAACTGTTATAAGATCCATGCTTAAGTATATACATGTATAAACTCTTATTAACACATTAAAAATATCAGAAGTCCATGAATTACTAAGTAATTCATGGACTTCTGAAAATATCCATATTAGAAAACACAAAGGTTTTTTTTAAATACATGTTGATTACAATCGTAAACCTTATTTAAAAAATGTTAGAAAAGATGTTGAAATCAAACAAATTATATAATAAATCAGTTAATGAATCAGTATTACATTCATAACTGTTACAGATTTGCTTCAATCAGGGGGCATGATAATAATATAGACAGTTCTTATACAGTACAAGTAGAGTTTTAAGTTAACAGTCCATACTGTTGTTATTATTATATATATAACTTACTGCTCAGCTTCCGTCTCCTCTCTAGAATACATTGTAGTAAATGTTTATAATATCTTAACACAAATAAATAAACTGTGATCCTAAAACAGACCATGCAGTCATCAGAATTAACAAGGTAAATCAATTAAAAAGCTTATTTAAAGCCCTTACTTAAACTATTTCAAATATTTACCAGCGGTTATGTCACTGTGATTTAAAACTATTTTGAAATTATAAAACTTTATTCACTATCACTGAATTTTGTAGTTATACTAGCACATTCAATAATCTATGACTTGAAAAATAGAATTGCTTTAAAGGAAATGCAAATTTTGATATGAATGCAGTAAATAAAAACCTGACAAACAAACTGTAAAGTATTTGTGATACAGACATATTTGTTTTACCAGACAACAACATCTGTATGTCTAATAAGAATAAAATGCTGATTTAATTCAGAAATTAGTAAAAAAAAAATAGATTAGTAAAAAAAAAAAAAAAAAAAAAAAAGAAAAATGTATCTAGAAATATTCTAAATTCATTTAGTTTGTAACCTTAAAATAAATACCCAATATAAAAACATTTGTGGACACAGTCTCCACCACTCCAATTTTATATACCAGTATATATATGTGGTTATATATATATATATATATATATATATATATATATATATATATATATATATATATATATATATATATATATATATAACCACATGTTATGGTTTCTTGATAACTGAACATAATTCAATAGATCTGAATGAAAAAAAAATAAAACCATGATTATTCACTTCCACTCCATAGCTTTAAACTTTAGGTTATCTGGCCTGAAAAATTTGTTGTGTGTTTTTAATTTCTAATTTTATATATAATCGGTTACAAATACAAAATAAATACGAATGCTATGTACATGAATTAAAAAAGAAAATGAAGACTTTGACGATAAAATGATGATCTTCACTACTGATGAATAAAACGGACACATCAATATCAAAATTACAAAATATTTACACATCAAAACCAGCATAAACAGTTTTTAATTTACATTATAAACATTTTCACTATAATATTACATACTTTACACCATCAAAAAACATGTAGACACTTCAGTTATAGACAATCTAACATTTACATAAAATGTCATACACAGTTAACTTACAATATCTCATCTTCATCTTCCCTGTACATATTATATAAACTTGTAATATGAATAGCAATCATATATGTGTGTGTATACCAAATGACAAAATGTGCAGAGAGAAAATTAGCAAGTCTTTGAATGCAGATTTGGCAAATAGCTAAATAAATATCTATTATTATTATTATTATTATTTTTTTTTTTTTTTTGCAGCATAAAAAAGATAAAATCTTTATCTGTAAAAATGCATTAAAATTGGGTAGTTTATAAATGCAATGATAAAAGTAAAAGAAAACACAATGCATAACTAACATGATAAGTACAAAAGTAATAAAAAAACTTATACCATCAATTTACAAAAATAAAGGGAAAATTATATCTAAGAATGATAAGATCAACTGACATCTACATTTGGCTTTTAGTGTTCATCTAATACTGTTCTAATAATAACTTTTTTATAGCTTTAGTGTGAGTTAAAAACACCTCAAAAAACTTCCAAGCTGTGCAGGGATTTTAACCTACATTTCTAAACTAATAAAGGGGCCTTAATGGTAGCTGAGAAGTTTAACAGCCTAGATTCCAAACAACCGTAACTCTAGCAAATCTTACAGTGTAAAAGTTTGTCAGTTTGCTTGCTAAAAGTCAGTGGTTTTTTTTTGGTATTCAAGGTTCCCTACTCATCTTTGAACTGATTGTCCTATGTAAGAGTAAAACAAACCTTGACTGGGGCATATAACAACATTGTTTCTCTACACTCCAATGTACTTGGAATGGCAATAAAAATATGACAAGACTTTGCTTGCCCATATAACATGTGACTTTCTATTGTCAATTTTATGACAACATAGGTTTAGTTTTAGTTGGTTTTGTTTTTGAAGATTTGTTAGTGATGCAAGGAAATGGTGATTGATGTAGATCTGAATATTAATATAAGGAAAATGTTAAGAAAGTTAAGAAATCAATCATATTTTTGGTGTAGCCAATATACACATGTTGTGTTTCCAAAATCTACTCTAACCCTAGGATTGGTGAGAAATGATTATCACAGTTGATAGTTAGATGTAGAGTTATCTCCCTTTTATTTACAGTTACCTTTCTTTTCGTTCTTTAGCTAACTGTTCCCTGAAGTCTTCTACCTGTTTGTTTAACTGTGCTTTAACAGCCCTGGAATTAAGAAAACAATAATTTAAGTATGACATCGAGTATAAAAAAACCCCTTTTATAATAAACAATTACCTTCTGTATTTAGGAAACCAATTTACAGTATGACATTTAACAATACAGACCATTCTCTAGTAAGTAAACAGATAATTTCACTTTGTAAATAAATCTTTGTAACAACTTATCTTTGCAACTGACAATTATGTTTTTCCCCAGTATTTTACAAAATCTGGTTTTTATTCTTACTTGTGAGATTCATCTAATTCTTCAATCTGCTCCTGCATTTCAACATTTTCTGCCTGCATCCTACCAACCTCTTCAGCCTTCAATGCTAGCTGTCGTTTTTCATGCTGTAAACTGAAAAATGGGAAAAAGAATAAAATTTATATCAAATTTTAAACAGAAAATAAATTATCCTTCTTTAATTCATAACTCAAAATTCAAATTATTGTTACAAAATAATTCTAAAGGTTTTTGTTGTATCATTATGATGTTAAGCATAGTCTTATATTGTTCCATATACAATTATGTGAGTTATGTAAAGGGTGTTTAATTTTTTTTTTTTTTTTTTTTTTTTTTTGTATTGACAGAAAATCTTTAACTGTCAATGCTTACAAATAAATTAAAGAAATTACTGAAGCATGAAAGTAGAATTGTACTCTGTTCCTTTAGGAAGTAAAAATGCTATAAAACAGAACATTTTCAATGATGTTTTACTGCAAACCAAGATTACACTGTTTGATTTTTAATAAATATCACAGTTGTTAATGTTGACAACAATATATGTAGGTTTTTGATATCAAATGAGAATAATCTAAAGGCTTTTATTCTGATGAATACAGAAGAAATATTTCAACCAATCAAAAAACTGGATTTGTGCTAAATTTAATTATTAATAAAAAAATTCCAAAATAATTAAGTTTATCTTATTACTCTTCATCCAAATCAGCAACCCTTTCAGCATCTAACTGACGAACTTTCATCTTCTCTTCTAAATCTATTTAAAAAAATTTAATAAAACATCTATTATAACGGTAGTTTTATCTCTATGTGATATTGAAAACACAAACAAACAGCAGTTTTATATTGTATTATGAATAAAATATCTTTTATAAACAATATGGATTACTACTAATAAAAGCTGTATCAATTTTTAATGATTAATGAAATTTATGTATAAACATTTCAAAAATCACAAATGGAATTGTTTCCCTTTGACCATTTCAATTTCAGATTTTGACTGTAATACATTATACAGACTGTAAACTTACCAACATGTAGTTCTAATTTTTGACCTTCAAGTTCTTTCAATCTAGCAGTTTCTTTTATTGTTTCACTATCAAGCTAATTAATATAAAAAAAAGTTAATGACACAAAACATCAATACATGCAACTAGTTCTGTTTACCTGAACATCTAACCATTTTTATAACAAAACCCCTTCACTAAATTTGTATGTTTTTATTTTCAGCTAAGTAGTTTTAAAACAATAATTTAATCATTAGCACCTAAGTTTCTTAGTTATACAATTCAGCATCTGTAGGGCTTTTACATCATGGTATATAAATCATCAAAAATTGTCACAAAAATAAACATGTTGAAAAACTTCAAGAAAACATTTAATTAACATTGATTGCTGACACTGACAGTATAACAAACAATATTTTTTTATTATGAACAGGTAAGCTAAAATGATACACAACTAGTACTAAAGAAAAATTTATGTCAAAGCTGAAACATCTTGTCTTTAATGACCAACAACTATCTATGGGGCTCATATTACCATATGTTACCAAGCTGTCATTCTGTTACTTAAGATAACTAAAAGTGAAAGAGCTATCATCCTGTGATAATAATCCACAATTTTACTGATAATTCTAGGTTAGGAGGTGACATATAGCACTTAAAAACTTATTTTCTATGTGACAATCATTAAAGAAAGTATTCCATTTTACTTTACCTTTCTTAATTTCTTTGATAGCTGTTTTTCATTATCTTCAAATTCTTTTTGTAACTTTAAATCTTCATTTATAATTTGTGCACTGAAAAAAAAAAATTAAATTCATCTAGTTAGTTATACATAAATGAACCTTGATATCCAGTAGGACTCTCCCAACAGATCTATTCTGGAAGACTATGTTTAAAAACAGATATCAATGTTTGAAAATGATGTTTTGCTATACATTCTTTAATAAGACATTTCAGGTTGTTTCACAGTGATCTGAATAAGAAACATGTATCTACATCAGTTCTACAGTATGTGTGTTTTTATTTGACCAATGAAATAAAAGTGTGTGTGTGTGTGTGTGTGTGTGTGTGTGTGTGTGTGTGTGTGTGTGTGTTCCACCTACCCTTTCTTTCTAAGTTCTTCATTTTGCTTTAGTTGTTTTGTTAGCTGTGTACTAAGAGCTCTCTCCTGTCCTTCAAGTTTGGCCTTTGATGTCTCGTATCTCCTCAAGCTCTGTCAAATAAATGTAAATCTTATACAATACATAAAATAGTTATAAAACATGTATATTATACAAAAATGATTATTGCATATATTTCTTAACATCTAAATATTGATTTAATTACAGAAACAATCTTTTTATCTTGTTTTTTTTTTAATCTTTTATTGCAAGTATTTACAGGTAAGAAATATGAAAGTTTTTATTTGATCACTTACTTTCCGAAGGCCTTCAAGTTTACCCTCACTGTCCATAAGCTGTTCATGGATCTCATCTAGTTCTCTAAATAAAAATACAAAAATGACACAACTGAAATAAACATACCATATATCTCCATAACACCCCAAAAAAGATACTATCTTCATGTTAATGCCAATCCTTAAACTTACCTCAAATAATGTAACAAATAATGTACAAAATCAACAACAGGTCTATGATATATTATTTTAGAAGGCTCAGAATGTCATTCCTCTATAAATAAGACTTAAGAATTTTATATTCCAAAATTGACTTTACACCAAAATTCTAACTCAAAGGTAAAACAAGAATGAATACCATCAGAAAATTCAATAATTTTATGTTCAATATAGAATTGTCTCTACAGAATACTTTCAGTAGCTGAAGTTCTACCATGAACATCTAAGATTATTTTGATAATGTACAAAAGTTATCTTAAAACAAACTTTTTTTTTTCATTTCTCACACTGCTTTGTTAAGTGAAGGTATGCAATGGTGACATAGTGGTGACATACCGTTTCTTGATTATGTTTTGTTCTTTCTGTGATTTTGTCATTCCAGTTGTATCTGTCTGTAAATGAATAATATTTTTAAATCTTCAACAAGATTATGATATTTTCCTACAAAATTATTATTTGTTTAATTCATGAAAAATGTCTTTATCAGAAATATTTCATGTGTTAAGTTTTGAAGAAAATGAAGCCAACCTATCTGAAATATCTAAAAAATAACTAATCAAACTACCTCTATGAAGAATAATATACAACAAGAGTAATTGTATCACATTTTCCTGGCTTTTCTCAGAGTTTGTCTTTCAGCCAAACAGTCTTACAGACTGAGGATATATTGTGCAGATTTCCTAACTAATCAAACATGGCAAACCCCCCTCCCCTCTCCCCCAGCCTATGTAAAACCCCCCTCCCCTCTCCCCCAGCCTATGTAAACCTTGCTCATAACATAATTAAAAACCTGTCTAAGTAACAGTCTACAGTTAAGACAGGTTTTGCTGCATTTCAAATACAACAGACACAAAAATAAAGCAAGTAAACAATGGTAAAGTCTACATACCTTCTACATAAGAGAAATATGATTTTACTTCACTGACTTTTTAAGGCAGGTTTAGCTGTACCAGTATATTTATACATACCACTGCTTTCTTTAACTTCTTCCTTTCTACTCTAGCTTCTGTTCTCTCTTGTATTAAATCTTCTTTAAGTTGTAAAATATTATCTTCTAAGTCTACAATCTATTAAAATCTTGTATATATCAAACAAGATGTACTTGAAAACATTACCATCACTCCCACATCTCAGAGTAAATGTAAAATAAATCTAGATTAATTTTATTATATTTTTAAATCATTTTACAACACAAATCTCAACTTTTTATGACAAGATTTTATTATTTAATCTTATTCTCTCATAAACTATTGTCAGGGCACAGATAGAGGTCTTTTATATATATGTATTATATATATGTACAAATGATCTACAAAACCAACTTCTCAAGTAGAGATTAAAATTAAGATTTAAGTATATACCGGTACATGTATCTACAAAGTTAAAATCCTTGTCAGCCTTTATAGCACATGTAACTGGTGTTTTATCTGGTTTCAGAATGTTTAATATTAACCTTATAATTTATAGGATTACACTTAATGTAACTGAATACTAGTATCTACTTTCATGATTATCTAAAAAGAGACATAATTATTGGCAATACACTTTATTATTTGATAGAAATCAGCCTAATTTCAATATGCCCTTGATTAACATGGTTTTGATTTTATATGTAAAATTTTATCAAAATATTTCAACACATTTTATTAAATCAAAAGATGTATATCTATCAATAACAAAAAATCCAGTATCTTTTTTATGGACATGTTGGATATTTTTACTACTGAAGTGATTATCCTATATTAAGTATGGATCTTATTACAATACAGTCGTACATTCTGATTGGTCTGTCTGACTTTGTCTCTTGTTTCATTTAATATAATCTGCATGCTGAAATAAAAAACAAAATCATTATAAATAAAACAAATTTCAGCAGGGTAATAATGTAATAAATGTAAGAAATGTAAGTAGTTTTTATCTCTAAATGAAATGTAGAGTTGTATGTGTATTAACAAGCTCATATCATTCATGAATTAATTAGCAATATAAAATATTAAATAATTAATAATTTCTGAAAATGACATTTATGTCTGTGTTCAAGTTTTCTCTGAAAGTTAAAGTTTGGTAAAAAAAAATAAATAAAAAAAATAAAAAAACTAGATACCCAATTAATCAAGAATTTCCTGAATTAGATATCTCAAATATTCACAATAAGACCTACCAGTAATTAAGAGTTTAAAAAGAAGAATGCTGACATTATACATGTAGTAAGTAAAACCTAAGTTTGTAATCACCAGTCAAGACAAAAATTACGATTAAAAAATTAAGATTTTACATGATATGATTAACAAAAAATAACCAATAAGAAGTGGAACCAACACCCTGGTTGTTCTAAAATGATATAAATATTTTATAAATATGACATATACCATTATACAACTTACCTTGCTTTTTCTGCCATACGCTGGTTAAGTTGTGAGATGATCAACTCATGTTGTTCTCTGACAAGTTCATTCTCAGGGCTGATAAAAGAAAAAAGGTCAGGTACCCTTATATTATTTTTTTAACTACAAAAAGTCTTCATTTTTAAAATATAAATTTTATCTATTTAATTTTCATAAAATTCAGAAACAATGCTCTCCGCAATATAGCATTTTTCAAAATACATTAATGACTAATAATACAAAAAATAAACAAATTTACACTAACATATGACTATCTACAAAACAGCTGATTGGTTCCATTTTTAACTTGAATGAGAATAGTTGTAGTAGAATATCATGAGGTACTTACTGTAGTTTGGCATTTTCTTTCTCTAATTCTTTCTGTCTGTCGTCAAGGTAATCTATATTTTTGTTTATACCATCTAGGTTACCTTGTAAGTTATTTAATGCTGTAGCATTTGATTGTCTGGCAGAATCAATTGCACCTTAAAAAACAAAACAATATTGATTCTGTAATACACTTAAAGCACTTTTAACTATATCTAAAGCTTCTATCAAAATACAAATCTTCAAAAATGTTTAGTTTTACAATGATAATTGTTACTGTATAACATCAATGTATTCAAAGTTTAATTTAACAGACAATGATTATCAGTGAGCATGCAAAAATACCAACCAGAATTCCATCTTATTGATAACTGATTGGTTACTCCAGAACCACTTCATCAAAAATACTAAAAATTTAATTTGGACTTTCATTATCACAAATTGTATATTGTTATTCCAAAAATCATGAAAACCATTCAAGATTACAAAAAGTGGCATTATACCACCACACCCATTTATCAAATAATAAAGTTATAATGTTTACCATTATAACCTCTTAAACAACTACTAAGAAATATGTTCCAGATAAAGTTATAAAGTTTACCTTTAATTTCTTCTTTAATCTGAGCTGGTAGTAACTGTAATTTATGTCGTAAAATACTGGCATGGATTGTTTCTGTTTCAAGTTTTTCATGTTGTCGTAATCTTTCCTTGTCCTAATATTAAAAGGCAATTAAAAGTAAGATTTAATACTTTCAGAGAAAAAAATATTTGCAAGTTTGTAATGAAACAGATGAGGATGTCTAGAAAAACGTTATTATTTTATTCCCATGTCTCAACATTTTCAACTTGATCGATTGTATGGTTAATTGAAATAAAATGGAAAACTTATGAAAAAGACTACTTCTACAACTTGTTTAACAATGAAATTCCATGACTTAATTAAATATGTATTTATAGCCATATTTACCAAAGAAATTTAAAATTTCTATTGCATTGGTAAAATGCTATTTACATAAAATTTTTGTTCTTAGATTTTAATCGTGATCTAAATCAATTTGTTTTCTGAATTATCTAAATTAACAATGGAATGGTGTTCATGAGATTAAAAACAGACTCTCAAACTCATTTTCACAAGTTTCCTCTGACTCCAAACTCATTTTATTTGGCTGAAGAGTTCTAAAAGAGAAGATATACCAGTAAGTTAAGTAACCACTTTATATGCCAAAATAAAAAATTTCAGGTGTGTCTTTACCTCACTTTTGTTTTATTGGTTTTTGCTAAATAATTAACCTGTTTTTATCAAATACAAACCAATTCATATATTGCATCAATAACTCTGTCAATATTCAAAACATCATTGTTGGTAAAACCAAAATCCACTCCTCTCATGCGATCAGCTGAAATATAATTAAATAATTATTAAGATATTTAAATTACTAACAACCAACAAATTATCACAAAACCACATTTTAATTAAATTTGCATAAAAATAGTTACTTGCTCATTTTTGTCTCATCAATATATTTTTGTGAAACCTTGCATAAAAGATTGCTTTTAAAACAATTGGTTGGTTGCAATGTTGTGTAGCAGTCTGGGTAGCTTAGTTGGTAGAGTACTTGCCTATAGTGCAAGAGATCCCACTGATCTTGCATGTTTTCTCTCCTGATACAGTTTGGTGGCCTCAAAAGTGGTGGACTGGCAATATTGCAGGTTATATTAAGTCCATCAGAGAGAAATTAGAATGGGATTTCCCATATACTGTACTAGGACCATGGCAAACTCAAGAATAACAAGGGAGGAATGTAGAGGTCTGGGTAGCTCAGTTAGTAGAGCACTTGCCTTTAATGTGGTAGGTCCCGGGTTCAATTCCCAATCCAATCCTGTATTTATCGCCTTCCTGTTACAGTTGTTTAATTTTGTGTAAGCAATTTTTCTGCTATTCTTGATGAGAACAAGTTTATTAATCTACCAGGATTAATCTAAGAACAACTTCAAATGTGCGAGTGTGTTTCATGGTCTGGCTCATACTAGGATGTACTAAAGGAGACTTTATCATTTGTAAAATATTAGCTCACGAAGTAAAGTAAGCCATAGCTAAGACTTTTGTGTATTTTTATTATTTTTGTGTAATTAATCCATTTGAAGGATTATTTAGTAGATAAACGACGTGAAAAAAAAATACATTTAAACAGACGTGATGCTGCATATAAATAAATATTCCGGTTAAAATAGGTGCTTTGGACTTTTTACAACTTCGGATCACAGCTTATTCATTTTCCAGGCACCTGCTAAGAGCTTGATTTTTCAATATAGACAAAGCCTTTTTAAATTGAACATGAAAAATACAAACCAAGTTCGTAAAGTCTTTCGACCGCATTATTCACATGGGGGAGCTCAGTATGTGTCGACATCTTCGCAGAAATAGGAAAAAATTAAGATTAAGTCACAACCGCCATCTTTGAAAACAAATTTTGTTGTCAACTACAATCGTATTTTCATTAGTAAAGAGTGCACTAAGGGAGATAATTGTTACTACACGAATATTGCTTAAAAAATAATAATAAATGCGTAAGATAAATTAAAGAAATTGAATATATTTAAACCAAAACAAAAATCCATTGAAGAACGAAATGTTTACAATGTAACAATTCAAAATCCATTTCAGTGTGAATTACTCAAAGATAGCCTAAAAGAATGAACTTTTGAAGTCATCAGATTTTACAATTCATGTAAATTAAGAAATTTCTTCCAATTTTACAATTGGTCTCAGCGGACAACAACTTACTAATTTTATTTCATTTACACTGACTTTGATTGCTTGAATTTAAATTTGGAATTACTGATCTGCAACATTATTGTCGAGTTTCTAAATTTTTATAAAATATTAAAAAATTAAATCATAACAACTAGTTTAATCATACAAGAAATTTTAAAAAGGTCAAACAATCATTAAATAAATAAATAAATAAATAATAAATAAATAAATAAATAAATAAATAGGTTAATTAATAAAATTGAAAATATTTTAACTACAACAAGAAGCAAATGAAGATTGTAATGTTTATTTTAACACAAGTAGTATTTTATCCCGACAATTGAAAAATTAAAATATTGCAGTTACTTAAAAAGAATAGGTACATTTTATTAGTTTATAACGAGCAATAAGAACTAGATACCAACTTATCTCACAAAATTCACAATTTGCATTAACCAATGTAAAAAAGATAGAAAAAACAAATAACTAAATAACAAAGAAAAGCGTCATCATAAAAAATATTACTATAAATGACAATATGAAATTTTCTTTTACGGAAAAAATCACAACAAAATCTTGATCGATAGAAAGAATGAGAGTATTTTTGTCTCATTTCCTTTTAGTATATGTTTTGTTTAAACACATAAAATAACATAACAGCTGTTTGGATAAGACAGCCGCTTTATTCGACAGAAATACTGAGAAAGGGAGTAAACTTTATACGGCCAATAACTCATGATCTCTTCATTTATAAGACATTTATTTCCATATAGAGTGGTGACAATTTCATACATGTCACTGATTTACATACGATTTCCTAACTCGATTAATATCGGAAAATATTAGTTTTCTCTTATTTCTGAATCAATGGTGACATATTTCAAACTCAAGATAGAAAAGTGACAAATTAAGAAAACCAAATGCCACAATTAAGTGAAATATAAGTCCTTCACGAGAAAACCCGAGATTTAAAAGATCGTAATGATAATTATTTATACCGAAACCAGTTACCATTTAGATAATGAAATGATTCTTCTTAGTAGGAATTGTTCCAGGTGCTCATGGATGATATTGAATCAAGACGAGAACTTCCGATGGAATAGGAATTTGACAAGTAATTACGACTGTCCTTGATTTAAAACCTTAGAATTTAACCATAGTCTGCACACAAAGAGATATTAATGAAACTGTTCAATTCTTCAAAGTTATAAGTAAGTATGGGGTGTGACAGTGTGATGGTTGTTTATTTCATTTTTTCACCTCCATGGTTTCCGACACCGGAAACATTCATGGACTGTCTCTGCAGTAACGCTACATCACCATGGACGAAACATTTTACTGAAATAAATTTATGACGAAACATTTTATTTATTTATTTATTTATTTATTTATTTATTTATTTATTTATTTATTTATTTATTTATTTATTATTTCCTGTCTAATATGAAAGAAAAATAAAAATGTTGCAAAGTTCGAAAGTGAATAGAATTTCATTAGTAAAGCAAGTTGCAACATTATTTTCAAAACTGTAAATTTAACGATAATTTGTTGATTCCATGAATTCATGTCATTGATAAGTCAATATTAACCATCTCGGGCAAGTTGTTCCGCGAAGCTTGAATACTTTAATCAATATAAATCAACATATCGTTATCAAGTCGCTAGTTTTATAAGATTGATTAATTAATAACATAAATTCAAAAACGTCAATGAAATCAAATAATCATCCGGGCCTCTGAACCCAAATTGATAATACAGGTACTATTGTCACTGTATCTGATGAAATTGAACACAAGTTAAACATTTTTATAAAACTTCTTATTTTATTGAATGCTGATGATACAGTATTAATGTCTGAATCTGCAGAGGATCTACAAAATCAACTTAATGCGTTTTCAAAATATTGTGCTGAATGGAGATTACAATGTAGATAAACTGACAAAAGTTGTTATATTTTCTAAAGGTCAGAAGAAATAGAAATATGTTTTTCACTTATAATAATAATATGTTAGAAATTGTAAACGAATATAAATATCTTGGTATAATTTTTTCTAGAACAGGATCATTTATGAGTACAAAGAAATATTTAGATAACATAGCAACCTAAAGCAATGTATGCCATATTTAAAAAGTCGAGACATTTTAATTTATCTGTTGACTGTCAAATGGATCTTTTTGATAAAATTGTTGTACCTATTTTATTATATGGTTACGAACTGTGGGGATTTGAAAATATAGATATAATAGAAAGAGTTCATTTGAAATATTGTAAATTAGTATTAAATATAAAACAGTCTACGCCAAATTTTATTGTATATGGCGAATTGGGAAGGACCCCACTAGTTGTTGATATTAAGTCTCAAATGATTAGTTATTGGTGTAAATTAATTATTGGAAAACAACATAAATTTTGTTCAATTTTATATACATTTTTGTATTCGAACTTTTTAGATGGTTCTGAATTTAAGTGGTTGAATTTCATTAAGTCTGTTTTTGAAGAAACTGGTTTGAATAATATATGGTTATCACAAACATTTCCTAATGATACTTGGCTTATTAAATGTTTAAAACAAAAATTATATGATCAGATTTTCACAATCATGGTATAAAAAATGTGATTCGTCTTCTAAGGGTATATCTTACAAATCGTTTGTTGGTATAAATTTTAACTTGATTGCAAAACTATATTTGACTTCAAACTTAGATCCGACAGATATTAATATTTTAAGTAAATCTAGGTCTTCGAATCACAAACTTCCTATTGAAACTGGTAGATGGCATAATACTTATAAGAGAAAATCGTGTTTGTTTTTTATGTAACAATGATATCGGTGATGAATTTCACTATATAATGAACTGTAAAATTTTTGATAAAGAAAGAGAAGCATTATTTACAAGAAAATTTACAATTAAACCAAATATAATAATTTTTTTGATTTATTTTCAAGCAATAATATACATGTTTTACGCAAATTATGCAAATTTATAAAAATTGTAAATGAGAGAATCAGCTCTCCTGGTTAATGTTATTTATTATTATATGGTCTACCTGCTGAACTTAATTACTTATGTATTTATTGTATATGTAATTGTTCTCTTAATTGTAAAATGCAATATGAGAATAAAGAATTATTATTATCCTATATTGTTTTTGTGAGTACGAACGGTCTCTTGCATTTGGATCATCATTCGGCCTTTTCCGTGGTTTTTTGTGAGGTAAGACGGAAAAAGCCGAACGATGTTCGATTTTACAAAGAGTTATCTTCCTTTATACATGCATTTGATGTAGGACTGATAATCAATCTTCTTTATACTGCGGTTTGGGGTATAACTACGAAAAGTTAAATCAGTATATCATCGAAGGAAGAAACACGTGACCAATCTTAATTATCAAGTGTCTTACTTTGCCTCAACATATAAGTAATACTTCTTATAGAAATTGTACCCTTAATTACAAAGAGGTTGATGTCTCGTAATATTCTAGAAATTCAAAATTATCCTTAATGAAGGAAAGTGAACAAGTGAAACACTTTGATATTAGAAATGATAACGGTTTATACTGAGATATTCTTAAATAAATCGATAATAATTTCTCCTTACGCAATTGACAGCTAATAGATTAGTAACGGTATAATACACATTACACTATAATCTTGGCCATTCTCCACCACGAGCTAACGACATTCTCTCTAACTACTATGGCTTTTTAATTAATGTACGTCATCATTCACAGTCAGATATTGTAAACTTCATTCATTAGGAATAAAAATATTTTATTTCAAAAGAAAAATGTACTTCGTTAGCTTTTTTTAAAATTTCATGATTCCGATATTTTTTATCATCAATATCTCAATATATATGTTATTATATATGTCTCGCGGTCAAAGACAGTTTTTTTTCAGTAATTACTTTAGCGAAAAACTTACTGTTCTAAACAGTGTTAACACCAGAATGCTTTACCCCTCGCATATTTGTGTTTATTTAATTTAACCAGTGTTTGGTGACGGTGAAGATTTTATTTTGTGTTTTGCTTCAGTCCGTACTAATCATATCAACCAACCAGACAAATAAGAAATGCTGCTTCTAGCCAGATAATTCTGGGAGAAAAGTTAGCTGCTTGTAGCCAGTTACTAAATGGAGGAAAAGTATCTACTAGTAATAGTTTCTTGTGGGAGAAAAGCTTCTAACAACCCGTTACTAGTCAGCTATTTGAATATTTTAATGTTTTCAATACTAGTATATGAAACATTTAAAATGTTTCAGTTTGTAGTTAAAAATGGAGCAAATTATTTTGAAATGTAAATGTTCTTAATCCATGTTACAAGACAAATGGTGCGGAAGTGAGACCTGCGGACGTGTAATCTACGACCAACTTACACATGTAGATTGTGAGAACTGCGGACGTGTAATCTACGACCAACTTACACATGTAGATTGTGAGAACTGCGGACGTGTAATCTACGACAAACTTACACATGTAGATTTATATAAGTAATGGGTTACGAGTATCACAAGGAACTGACATCTAGAAGCGAAATTTTCACATACAAGTAGTTGGCTATTAGAAACTAACTTTTCACCCAAACGTTACTGGTTACTTTTCTTCTACAAGTAGGCAGTTACTAATAGCTGACCTTTCTCTCACAAGTAATTGGCTATTATGAGTTGCCTTCTCTTTCACAAGTAATTGATAACTAATAGCTTACTTCTACAAGTATCTGGCTACTAGTAGCTAACTTTTTTATGCAAGTAGCCAGATACAAGAAGCTAAGTAACTTTCTCCCACAAATAACCGGCAACTAGTATTTAGCTCAGTATATGGCTACTAGTGGCAAAATTTTCTTCTGCAAGCAGCCAATAACTGGTAAGTAACTTTTCTTCTACAAGAAGCATGCTTTACCTATGTCATCTGGCTGGTATTTTTGTTGAAGCTTGATGTTTTATGTTACGGTGTGTTGTTTTTTCTGTTTTGTTGCAGCTCGATGTCGCTTCCTGCTATTGTTTGTTGTCATTTTTGTTGAAGCTTGATGTCGCTTGCTTTTATTGCATGTTGTCGTTTTTGTTAAAGCTTGATGTCGCTTGCTTTATTGCATGTTCTCGTTTTTGTTTAAGCTCGATGTCGCTTGCTGTTATTGTTTGTTGTTTTTGTTGAAGCTCGATGTCGCTTGCTGTTATTGGTTGTTATTTTTGTTGAAGCTCGATGTTGCTTGCTGTTGTTGTTTTTGTTGAAGCTCGATGTCGCTTGCTGTTATTGTTTGTTGTTTTTGTCGAAGCTCGATGTCGCTTGCTGTTATTGTTTGTTGTTTTTGTTGAAGCTCGATGTCGCTTGCTGTTATTGTTTGTTGTCGTTTTTTGTATCTTGACGTCGCATGATGTTGTAACTTGTTTTTGTTTTTTATTGTTGTAATTTTCTGCTGTACCTTGATGTCGTATGCTGCTGTATTTTGTTGTTTTCTGTTGTAGTTGGATGTCGCATGCTGTTGTAGCTGTTGTTATTTGATATTGCATACTGTTGTAGCTTGATGTCGCTAGCTGCTGTAGCTTGATGTACTTTAGCTGTTGTAGTTTAATAAATCTCATTGTTAAGCTTAATGTAATATTCCTCGAGAATGGCCAAGTATACGAACATATCACTGATAACGATTTGAATGAGTGGACGTTTTATTACTCAATGTGGTCAAAATGACAGATTGTATGATTTATCTGATTCACATGTACACATCAATTACAAATACGTTGTTATTACTATCGAAGTCTAGTTGATTTTATCCATTCTTCAGCCGCTATACAAATCTGTTTTTAATGATAATATGTGATAAAATGTCAGTCAATTGCCGATCTAATCTCAGCAGAATTTATAGATGTAAAAATATACATTTGTAAACTGTACAAATAAAACATGTCCAAATTTATTGTTATCACGTAAATAAACAATGCTACCCTTTGTATGGTAGATTGTTTCTGATTTAAGGTCTCATTTCAATATTTACAGAACTGCATTATTAATCATTTTATTCTTAATTTCGAAATTGTTTTTCAAAAATAATCATTGTAACAAAAAGAACTTTAAGACCTAAACCGTACTTGAAAAAAAAAATCAATTGTTTATCAAAATCTGAATTAACTGCTTCACTGAATCAACTTGCTGTCTTAGTGTGTTCTTAGTGTACACGTATAAAAATAAAAACGATTCTATCATTCACGTACATGTAATTCTGTGTCTTGTTATTGTCCTACTAGCAGAGACACAACCGAAACGATTATAGTATTCACGTACATGTAATTCAGCTGATGTGTTCCGGGTCTTGTTATTGTCCTACTAGCAGAGACACAACCAAAACGATTATAGTGTTCACGTACATGTAATTCAGCTGATGTTTTCTGGGTCTTGTTATCGTCTAGTTCATGTATAATACTAGCAGAGACACAACCAAAACGAATATAGTGTTCATGTACATGTAATTTAGCTGATGTTTTCAAGGTCTTGTTATCGTCTAGTACATGTATAACACTAGCAGACACACAACCAAAACGAATATAGTGTTCATGTACATGTAATTTAGCTAATGTGTTCCGGGTCTTGTTATCGTCCAGTACATGTATAACACTAGCAGAGACACAACCAAAACGAATATAGTGTTCATGTACATGTAATTAAGCTGATGTGTTCTGGGTCTTGTTATCGTCTAGTTCATGTATAACACTAGCAGAGACACAACCAAAACGAATATAGTGTTCATGTTCATGTAATTTAGCTGATGTTTTCAGGGTCTTGTTATCGTCTAGTTCATGTATAATACTAGCAGAGACACAACCAAAACGAATATAGTGTTCATGTTCATGTAATTTAGCTGATGTGTTCTGGGTCTTGTTATCGTCTAGTTCATGTATAATACTAGCAGAGACACAACCAAAACGAATATAATGTTCATGTTCATGTTATTTAGCTGATGTTTTCAGGGTCTTGTTATCGTCTAGTACATGTATAGCACTAGCAGACACACAACCAAAACGAATATAGTGTTCATGTACATGTAATTTAGCTGATGTGTTCCGGGTCTTGTTATTGTCCAGTATATGTATCATACTAGCAGAGACACAACCAAAACGAATATAGTGTTCATTTACATGTAATTTAGCTGATGTGTTCAGGGTCTTGTTATTGTCCAGTATATGTATTATACTAGCAGAGACACAACCAAAACGAATATAGTGTTCATGTACATGTAATTCAGCTGATGTGTTCCGGGTCTTGTAATCGTCCAATACATGTATAACACTAGCAGAGACACAACCAAAACGAATATAGTGTTCATGTACATGTAATTTAGCTGATGTGTTCTGGGTCTTGTTATTGTCCAGTACATGTATAACACTAGCAGAGACACAACCAAAACGAATATAGTGTTCATGTCCATGTAATTTAGCTGATGTGTTCAGGGTCTTGTTATCGTCCAGTTCATGTATACTACTAGCAGAGACACAGCCGAGACGAATATAGTGTTCATGTACATGTAATTCAGCTGATGTGTTCCGGGTCTTGTTATCGTCCAGTACATGTATAACACTAGCAGAGACACAACCAAAACGAATATAGTGTTCATGTACATGTAATTTAGCTGATGTGTTCCGGGTCTTGTTATTGTCCAGTACATGTATAACACTAGCAGAGACACAACCAAAACGAATATAGTGTTCATGTACATGTGATTCAGCTGATGTGATCCGGGTCTTGTTATCGTCCAGTACATGTATAACACTAGCAGAGACACAAACAAAACGAATATAGTGTTCATGTACATGTAATTCAGCTGATGTGTTCCGGGTCTTGTTATCGTCCAGTACATGTATAACACTAGCAGAGACACAACCAAAACGAATATAGTGTTCATGTACATGTAATTTAGCTGATGTGTTCCGGGTCTTGTTATTGTCCAGTACATGTATAACACTAGCAGAGACACAACCAAAACGAATATAGTGATCATGTACATGTAATTTAGCTGATGTGTTCAGGGTCTTGTTATCGTCCAGTTCATGTATACTACTAGCAGAGACACAGCCGAGACGAATATAGTGTTCATGTACATGTAATTCAGCTGATGTGTTCCGGGTCTTGTTGTTGTCCAGTACATGTATAACACTAGCAGAGACACAACCAAAACGAATACAGTGTTCATGTATATGTAATTCAGCTGATGTGTTCCGGGTCTTGTTATCGTCCATTACATGTATACTACTAGCAGAGACACAACCAAAACGAATATAGTGTTCATGTACATGTAATTCAGCTGATGTGTTCCGGGTCTTGTTATCGTCCAGTACATGAATAACACTAGCAGAGACACAACCAAAACGAATATAGTGTTCATGTACATGTAATTCAGCTGATGTATTCCGGGTCTTGTTATCGTCCAGTACATGTATAACACTAGCAGAGACACAACCAAAACGAATATAGTGTTCATGTATATGTAATTCAGCTGATGTGTTCCGGGTCTTGTTATTGTCCAGTACATGTATAACACTAGCAGAGACACAACCAAAACGAATATAGTGTTCATGTACATGTAATTCAGCTGATGTATTCCGGGTCTTGTTATTGTCCAGTACATGTATAACACTAGCAGAGACACAACCAAAACGAATATAGTGTTCATGTACATGTAATTCAGCTGATGTGTTCCGGGTCTTGTTATCGTCCAGTACATGTATAACACTAGCAGAGACGCAACCAAAACGAATATAGTGTTCATGTATATGTAATTCAGCTGATGTGTTCCTGGTCTTGTTATTGTCCAGTACATGTATAACACTAGCAGAGACACAACCAAAACGAATATTGTGTTCATGTACATGTAATTCAGCTGATGTGTTCCGGGTCTTGTTATTGTCCAGTACATGTATAACACTAGCAGAGACACAACCAAAACGAATATAGTGTTCATGTATATGTAATTCAGCTGATGTGTGCCGGGTCTTGTTATCGTCCAGTACATGTATAACACTAGCAGAGACACAACCAAAACGAATATAGTGTTCATGTATATGTAATTCAGCTGATGTCTTCCGGGTCTTGTTATTGTCCAGTACATGTATAACACTAGCAGAGACACAACCAAAACGAATATAGTGTTCATGTACATGTAATTCAGCTGATGTGTTCCGGGTCTTGTTATCGTCTAGTTCATGTATACTACTAGCAGAGACACAACCGAAACGAATATAGTGTTCATCTTCATGTAATTTAGCTGATGTTTCAGGGTCTTGTTATCGTCTAGTTCATGTATAATACTAGCAGAGACACAACAAAAACGAATATAGTGTTCATGTACATGTAATTCAGCTGATGTGTTCCGGGTCTTGTTATCGTCTAGTTCATGTATAATACTAGCAGAGACACAACCAAAACGAATATAGTGTTCATGTACATGTAATTCAGCTGATGTGTTCCGGGTCTTGTTATCGTCCAGTACATGTATTATACTAGCAGAGACACAACCAAAACAACTATTGCATTCAAGTACACGTATTTAATATAATATAATTCTTTATTTATTCAAAGAGGATTGCAAACAGCCCGGAGGCTAGAATTATGCTCTCCTCAACAAACAAAAAGACAAAACAAAAACACTATTTACAATAAGTTACACACACACACACACACACACACACACACACACACACTAGTTAGCTTGAGCAAGCCAAACCTTGATTTACTGTTGTAAAAAGGAAAGCTTTTAAGAACTGAAGCGTTTTGTTGCTTCTGTATAATTAAACACAAAGGTGAAAAGCATTTTGTTTTGAGACAAGGAAAGAGAGTCATTTCCATTGATAAACATTTCACACAGATGATCAGAGCAAGTTTGGATGAATAAGTTGTAATGGACATTAGGTGTTAGCAGGTTGAAAACAGAACGTAAGAATTTTAGCTGCCATTTTCAGTCTTTTTATTGTAGACTGCTAGTAGAGAGACACAAGCCAGTTGCGTGATTCTGTATGACTAACATTATAAACATGATGCAGAAACATTGTAGCTCAATATCTTCCTTATTAAGTTATTGTTCAGTATATTATAGGCTAACTGAAGACTTAATCGGGGGTGGATAGACTAAATCGGGGATGGATGGAAAGATTTTCACCAGGTTACGACTGACAACTCCATGTAAGATCTTAATTCAGCTTTAACCATTAGTCTCAGATTATGTTGTATCTTCAATATCTTCCTTATTAAGTTATTGTTCAGTATATTATAGGCTAACTGAAGACTTAATCGGGGGTGGATAGACTAAATCGGGGATGGATGGAAAGATTTTCACCAGGTTACGACTGACAACTCCATGTAAGATCTTAATTCAGCTTTAACCATTAGTCTCAGATTATGTTGTATCTTCATCCTTCCCTTATAATAAGATATATTTTTATAACTGTTTTTACTCTGTTCCTCTTGTACAGGTAAAATTCGAGAAAAAAATGTTCATGAGGTATTTTTTATTGCACGGACTTTGATCTCACAGGCGTAATCGAACATCGAAAAACGTTTATCATTACATAACTGTTTGGCTATACATGTATAATAATTACAGAATATTGAACAGAGGTATTGCATAACATAAACAGACTTAACACGTCAAAAACGTGTAATTTTACTTGTAATATGTCTGTAAATATTGTCCTATTTAAATCAATGCTAAATCATGCATTCCATATGTTTCTTCAAATATACGATATCCTTCCTGATAGGGAAATGAAGCATTCTAATCAGTAACAGCATAATACGTACAACAGCTACTAATGAAGATTCATTAAGTTTTAAAAGTCTCTAATCAGAGTGTAGATGTTGGCTTGTCTAGAAATATCCCTCCATCAATCAATGTCGAATGTTTTCAGGGCTTAAATGACCTTGAAAATTAACCTTATAAATCCACGCATAACCGTGCTTAATACATGTCCACAGCAACATCTAGTGGCATTTTCTTTCTGTGAATTTAGAATGCATCAATCATGGCTGGAACATGACAAAGATTAGACGGTATTTATAATTATTTAGATTAATAATGAAGAGTCAGCTGTCCATTGAAGCGTGTGATTTTCCATCATAGGTTTTGTCCATCCCTAGTAATAAAAGGCAATAGTGATATAATATGTAAACATCCATAAAAGATGTGTTAAACTTATTACGAAATGTTGTACTTAGTATTTATTCAGACTTATTTTTAGATCAATTTTTGTAATATACTCAGATAAGTTTATTAAGTCTGTGATATTTAAAGAAATATACTCAAATAACACAACACAAGCCAATTATAAAACAACGACAGCTGAACAAGATAAGACAACAAAGAAAACAACATCATTCAATTATAAAACGACAGCCACACAAGACAAACAACAAAGAACACAACATCACTCGATTATAAAACGACAGCCAAACAAGACAAACAATAAAGAACACAACATCACTCTAATATAAAACGACAGCTAAACACGATAAACAACAAAGAACACAACATCACTCAATTATAAAACGACAGCCAAACAAGACAACAATGAACAAACATAACTCAATTATAAAACGACAGCCAAACAAGACAAACAACAAAGAACACAACATCACTCAATTATAAAACGACAGCCAAACAAGACAAACAACAAAGAACACAATATCACTCAATTATAAAACGACGGCCAAACAAGACAACAATGAACAAAACATCACTCAATTATAAAACGACAGACAAACAACAAAGAAAACAACATCACTCAATTATAAAACGACAGCCAAACAAGACAAACAACAAAGACCACAACATCATTCAATTATAAAACGACAGCCAAACAAGACAAACAACAAAGAACACAACATCACTCAATAATTAAACGACAGCCAAACAAGACAACAAAGAAAAAAAACATCACTCAATTATAAAACGACAGCCAAACAAGACAAACAACAAAGAACACAACATCACTCAAAAATAATACGACAGCAAAACACGACAAACAACAAAGAACACAACATCTCTCAACTATTAAACAACAGCCAAACAAGACAACAAAGAACACAACATCACTCAATTATAAAACGACAGCCAAACAAGACAAACAACAAAGAACACACCATCACTCAAAAATAAAACAACAGCTGAACACGACAAACAACAATGAATACAACATCACTCAATTATAATACAAAAGCGAAACAAGTCAAACAACAAAGAACACAACATCACTCAATTATAAAACGACAGCTTAACACGACAAACAACAAAGAACACAACAGCACTAAATTATAAAACAACAGCCAAACAAGACAAACAACAAAGAACACAACATCACTCAATTATAAAACGACAGCTAAAAACGATAAACAACAAAGAACACAACATCACTCAATTACTCAATTATTAAACGACAGATAAACACGACAAACAACAAAAAAACACAACATCACTCAATTATAAAACGACAGCTAAACACGATAAACAACAAAGAACACAACATCACTCAATGACTCAATTATTAAACGACAGATAAACACGACAAACAACAAAAAAACACAACATCACTCAATTATAAAATGACAGCCAAACAAGACAACCCACCACTAAATTATAAAACGACAGCTAAACACGACAAACAACAAAGAACACAACATCACTCAATTATAAAACAACCGCCAAACAAGAAAAACAACAAAGAACACAACATCACTCAAAAATAAAACGACAGCCAAACACGACAAACAACAAAAAACACAACATCACTCAATTATAAAACAACAAACAAACAAGTCAAACAACAAAGAACACAACATCACTCAAAAATAAAACGACAGCCAAACACGACAAACAACAAAGAACACAACATCACTCAATTGTAAAACGACGGCAAAACAAGACAAACAACAAAGAACACAACATTACTCAATTATAAAACGACAGCTAAACACGACAAACAACAAAGAACACAACATCACTCAATTATAAAACAACGGCCAAACAAGACAACAAAGAACACAACATCACTCAATTATAAAAACGACAGCTAAACACGACAAACAACAAAGAACACAACATCACTCAATTATAAAACGACAGCCAAACAAGACTAATAACAAATAACACAACATCACTCAATAATAAAACGACAGCTAAACACGACAAACAACAAAGAACACAACATCACTCAATTGTAAAACGACGGCAAAACAAGACAAACAACAAAGAACACAACATTACTCAATTATAAAACGACAGCTAAACACGACAAACAACAAAGAACACAACATCACTCAATTGTAAAACGACGGCAAAACAAGACAAACAACAAAGAACACAACATTACTCAATTATAAAACGACAGCTAAACACGACAAACAACAAAGAACACAACATCACTCAATTGTAAAACGACGGCAAAACAAGACAAACAACAAAGAACACAACATTACTCAATTATATAACGACAGCTAAACACGACAAACAACAAAGAACACAACATCACTCAATTGTAAAACGACGGCAAAACAAGACAAACAACAAAGAACACAACATTACTCAATTATAAAACGACAGCTAAACACGACAAACAACAAAGAACACAACATCACTCAATTATAAAACAACGGCCAAACAAGACAACAAAGAACACAACATCACTCAATTATAAAAACGACAGCTAAACACGACAAACAACAAAGAACACAACATCACTCAATTATAAAACGACAGCCAAACAAGACAAACAACAAAGAACACAACATCACTCAATTATAAAACGACAGCAAAACAAGATAAACATTAAAGAACACAACATCACTCAATTATAAAACGACAGCCAAACAAGACAAACAACAAAGAACATAACATCATTAAATTATAAAACGACAGCCAAACAAGACAAACAACAAAGAACACAACATCACTCAAAAATAATACGACAGCAAAACACGACAAACAACAAAGAACACAACATCTCTCAATTATTAAACGACAGCCAAACAAGACAACAAAGAACACAACATCACTCAATTATAAAACGACAGCCAAACAAGACAAACAACAAAGAACACACCATCACTCACAAAATAAAACAACAGCTGAACACGACAAACAACAAAGAACACAACAGCACTAAATTATAAAACAACAGCCAAACAAGACAAACAACAAAGAATACAACATCACTCAATTATAATACAAAAGCGAAACAAGTCAAACAACAAAGAACACAACATCACTCAATAATAAAACGACAGCTTAACACGACAAACAACAAAGAACACAACAGCACTAAATTATAAAACAACAGCCAAACAAGACAAACAACAAAGAACACAACATCACTCAATTATAAAACGACAGCTAAAAACGATAAACAAGAAAGAACACAACATCACTCAATTACTCAATTATTAAACGACAGATAAACACGACAAACAACAAAAAAACACAACATCACTCAATTATAAAACGACAGCTAAACACGATAAACAACAAAGAACACAACATCACTCAATGACTCAATTATTAAACGACAGATAAACACGACAAACAACAAAAAAACACAACATCACTCAATTATAAAACGACAGCCAAACAAGACAACCCACCACTAAATTATAAAACGACAGCTAAACACGACAAACAACAAAGAACACAACATCCCTCAATTATAAAACAACCGCCAAACAAGAAAAACAACAAAGAACACAACATCACTCAAAAATAAAACGACAGCCAAACACGACAAACAACAAAGAACACAACATCACTCAATTATAAAACAACAGTCAAACAAGACTAATAACAAATAACACAACATCACTCAATAATAAAACGACAGCTAAACACGACAAACAACAAAGAACACAACATCACTCAATTGTAAAACGACGGCAAAACAAGACAAACAACAAAGAACACAACATTACTCAATTATAAAACGACAGCTAAACACGACAAACAACAAAGAACACAACATCACTCAATTATAAAAACGACAGCTAAACACGACAAACAACAAAGAACACAACATCACTCAATTATAAAACGACGGCCAAACAAGACAACAAAGAACACAACATAACTCAATTATAACAAGACAGTTCAAAAGACAAGACAACAAAGTGCACAACATCACTTAAAAATTGTAAAAACAAGTCAGTTTTACAACCATTGCGAGACAAGACAAGACAACAAAGAACACAACATCAATCAATTATAAAACGACAGCAAAATATTACAAACAACAAAGAACACAACATCACATAATTATAAAACGACAGCTAAACAAGACAAACAACAAAGAACACAACATCACTCAATTATAAAACAACAGCAAAACAAGACAAACAACAAAGAACACAACATCACTCAATTATAAAACAACAGCCAAACAAGACAAACAACACAGAACAGAACATCACTCAATTATAAAACGACAGCTAAACAAGACAAACAACAAAGAACACAACATCACTCAATTATAAAACGACGGCAAAACCAGACAAACAACAAAGAACACAACATCACTCAATTATATAACGACAGCTAAACACGACAAATAACAAAGAACACAACATCACTCAATTATAAAACGACAGCCAAACAAGACAAACAACAAAGAACACAACATCACTCAATTATAAAACGACAGCAAAACAAGATAAACAACACAGAACACAACATCACTCAATAATAAAACGACAGCTAAACACGACAATCAACAAAGAACACAACATCAATCAATTATAAAACAACAGCAAAACAAGACAAACAACAAAGAACACAACATCACTCAATTATAAAACAACAGCCAAACAAGACAAACAACACAGAACAGAACATCACTCAATTATAAAACGACAGCTAAACAAGACAAACAACAAAGAACACAACATCACTCAATTATAAAACGACGGCAAAACCAGACAAACAACAAAGAACACAACATCACTCAATTATATAACGACAGCTAAACACGACAAATAACAAAGAACACAACATCACTCAATTATAAAACGACAGCCAAACAAGACAAACAACAAAGAACACAACATCACTCAATTATAAAACGACAGCAAAACAAGATAAACAACACAGAACACAACATCACTCAATAATAAAACGACAGCTAAACACGACAATCAACAAAGAACACAACATCAATCAATTATAAAACAACAGCAAAACAAGACAAACAACAAAGAACACAACATCACTCAATTATAAAACGACGGCAAAACCAGACAAACAACAAAGAACACAACATCACTCAATTATATAACGACAGCTAAACCCGACAAGTAACAAAGAACGCAACATCACTCAATTATAAAACGACAGCCAAACAAGACAAACAACAAAGAACACAACATCACTCAATTATAAAACGACAGCAAAACAAGATAAACATTAAAGAACACAACATCACTCAATTATAAAACGACAGCCAAACAAGACAAACAACAAAGAACATAACATCATTAAATTATAAAACGACAGCCAAACAAGACAAACAACAAAGAACACAATATCACTCAATTATAAAACGACAGCCAAACAAGACAACAATGAACACAACATCACTCAATTATAAAACGACAGCAAAACAAGACAAACAACAAAGAACACAACATCACTCAATTATATAACGACAGCCAAACAAGACAAACAACAAAGAACATAACATCATTCAATTATAAAACGACAGCCAAACAAGACAAACAACAAAGAATACAATATCACTCAATTATAAAACGACAGCCAAACAAGACAACAATGAACACAACATCACTTAATAATAAATTGACAGCCAAACAATACAAACAACAAAGAACACAACATCACTCAATTATAAATCGACGGCCAAACAAGACAAAAAACAAAGAACACAACAGCACTCAATTAAAAACGACAGCCAAACAAGACAAAAAACAAAGAACTCAACATCACTCAATTATAAAACGACAGCCAAACAAGACAAACAACAAAGAACACAAGATCACTCAAAAATAAAACGACAGCTAAACAGGACAAACAACAAAGAACACAACATCACTCAATAATTAAACGACAGCCAAACAAGACAACAAAGAACACAACATCATTCAATTATAAAACGACAGCCAAACAAGACAAACAACAAAGAACACAACATCACTCAAAAATAAAACGACAGCGAAACACGACAAACAACAAAGAACACAACATCTCTCAATTATTAAACGATAGCCAAACAAGACAACAAAGAACACAGCATCACTCAATTATAAAACGACAGCCAAACAAGACAACCCACCCCTCAATTATAAAACGACAGCTAAACAAGACAAAGAACAAAAAATACAACATCACTCAATTATAAAAACAACAGCGAAACAAGACAAACAACAAAGAACACAACATCACTCAAAAATAAAACGACAGCCAAACACGACAAACAACAAAGAACACAACATCACTCAATTAGAAAAGGACAGCTAAAAACGATAAACAACAAAGAACACAACATCACTCAATTACTCAATTATTAAACGACAGATAAACACGACAAACAACAAAAAAACACAACATCACTCAATTATAAAACGAAAGCTAAACACGATAAACAACAAAGAACACAACATCACTCAATGACTCAATTATTAAACGACAGATGAACACGACAAACAACAAAAAAACACAACATCACTCAATTATAAAACGACAGCCAAACAAGACAACCCACAACTAAATTATAAAACGACAGCTAAACACGACAAACAACAAAGAACACAACATCACTCATTTATAAAACAACCGCCAAACAAGAAAAACAACAAAGAACACAACATCACTCAATTATAAAACAACCGCCAAACAAGAAAAACAACAAAGAACACAACATCACTCAAAAATAAAGCGACAGCCAAACACGACAAACAACAAAGAACACAACATCACTCAATTATAAAACAACAACCAAACAAGTCAAACAACAAAGAACACAACATCACTCAATTATAAAACAACAGTCAAACAAGACTAACAACAAATAACACAACATCACTCAATAATAAAACGACAGCTAAACACGACAAACAACAAAGAACACAACATCACTCAATTGTAAAACGACGGCAAAACAAGACAAACAACAAAGAACACAACATTACTCAATTATAAAACGACAGCTAAACACGACAAACAACAAAGAACACAACATCACTCAATTATAAAACAACGGCCAAACAAGACAACAAAGAACACAACATCACTCAATTATAAAAACGACAGCGTAACACGACAAACAACAAAGAACACAACATCACTCAATTATAAAAACGACAGCTAAACACGACAAACAACAAAGAACACAACATCACTCAATTATAAAAACGACATCGTAACACGACAAACAACAAAGAACACAACATCACTCAATTATAAAAACGACAGCTAACCACGACAAACAACAAAGAACACAACATCACTCAATTATAAAACGACGGCCAAACAAGACAACAAAGAACACAACATAACTCAATTATAACAAGACAGTTCAAAAGACAAGACAACAAAGTGCACAACATCACTTAAAAATTGTAAAAACGACAGGCAAACAAGACAAGAATAATACAAGTCAGTTTTACAACCATTGCGAGACAAGACAAGACAACAAAGAACACAACATCAATCAATTATAAAACGACAGCAAAATATTACAAACAACAAAGAACACAACATCACATAATTATAAAACGACAGCTAAACAAGACAAACAACAAAGAACACAACATCACTCAATTATAAAACGACAGCTAAACAAGACAAACAACAAAGAACACAACATCACTCAATTATAAACGACAGCGAAACACGACAACAACAAAGAACACAACATCACTCAATTATTAAACGATAGCCAAACAAGACAACAAAGAACACAACATCACTCAATTATAAAACGACAGCCAAACAAGACAAACAACAAAGAACACAACATCACTCAAAAATATAACGACAGCTAAACACGACAAACAACAAAGAACACAACATCACTCAATTATAAAACGACAGCTAAAAACGATAAACAACAAAGAACACAACATCACTCAATTACTCAATTATTAAACGACAGATAAACACGACAAACAACAAAAAACACAACATCACTCAATTATAAAACAACAGCCAAACAAGACAGCCCACCACTCAATTATAAAATGACAGCTAAAAACGATAAACAACAAAGAACACAACATCACTCAATTACTCAATTATTAAACGACAGATAAACACGACAAACAAGACAAACAACAAAGAACACAACATCACTCAATTATAAAACGACAGCTAAAAACGATAAACAACAAAGAACACAACATCACTCAATTACTCAATTATTAAACGACAGATAAACACGACAAACAACAAAGAACACAACATCACTCAATTATAAAAACAACAGCCAAACAAGACAAACAACAAAGAACACAACATCACTCAGAAATAAAACGACAGCCAAACACGACAAACAACAAAGAACACAACATCACTCAATTATAAAACGACAGCTTAACACGAAAAACAACAAAGAACACAACATCACTCAATTATAAAACGACAGCTAAAAAGATAAACAACAAAGAACACAACATCACTCAATTACTCAATTATTAAACGACAGATAAACACGACAAACAAAAAAAAAAACACAACATCACTCAATTATAAAACAACAGCCAAACAAGACAACCCACCACTCAATTATAAAACGACAGCTAAACACGACAAACAAAAAAGAACATAACATCACTCAATTATAAAAACAACAGCCAAACAAGACAAACAACAAAGAACACAACATCACTCAAAAATAAAACGACAGCCAAACACGACAAACAACAAAGAAAACAACATCACTCAATTATAAAACGACAGCTTAACACGAAAAACAACAAAGAACACAACATCATTCAATTATAAAACAACAGCCAACAAGACAAACAACAAAAAACACAACATCACTCAATAATAAAACGACAGCCAAACAAGACAACCCACCACTCAATTATAAAACGACAGCCAAACAAGACAAACAACAAAGAACACAACATCCCTCAAAAATAAAACGACAGCCAAACACGACAAACAACAAAGAACACAACATCACTCAATTATAAAACAACAGCCAAACAAGACAAACAACAAAGAACAGAACATCACTCAATTATAAAACAACAGCCAAACAAGACAAACAACAAAGAACACAACATCAATCAATTGTAAAACGACGGCAAAGCAAGACAAACAACAAAGAACACAACATTACTCAAAAATAAAACGACAGTGAAACACGACAAACAACAAAGAACACAACATCTCTCAATTATTAAACGACAGCCAAACAAGACAACAAAGAACACAGCATCACTCAATTATAAAACGACAGCCAAACAAGTCAAACAACAAAGAACACAACATCACTCAATTATAAAACGACAACTTAACTTGACAAACAACAAAAAAACACAACATCACTCAATTATAAAACAACAGCCAAACAAGACAAACAACAAAGAACACAACATCACTCAATTATAAAACGACAGCTAAACACGATAAACAACAAAGAACACAACATCACTCAATTATTAAACCATAGCCAAACAAGACAACAAAGAACACAACATCACTCAATTATAATACGACAGCCAAACAAGACAAACAACAAAGAACACAACATCACTCAAAAATATAACGACAGCTAAACACGGCAAACAACAAAGAACACAACATCAATGAATTATAAAACAACTGCCAAACAAGACAAACAACAAAGAACACAACATCACTCAATTATAAAACAACAGCCAAACAAGACAAACAATACAGAACACAACATTACTGAATAATAAAACGAAAGCTAAACACGACAAATAACAAAGAACACAAGTTCACTCAATTATTAAATGACGGCAAAACCAGAGAAACAACAAAGAACACAACATCACTCAATTATATAACGACAGCTAAACACGACAAATAACAAAGAACACAACAACACTCAATTATAAAACGACAGCCAAACAAGACCAACAACAAAGAACACAACATTACTCAATTATAAAACGACAGCAAAACAAGACAAACATTAAAGAACACAACATCACTTAATTACAAAACGACAACCAAACAAGACAAGACAACAAAGAACACAACATCACTCAATTATAAAACGACAGCCAAACAATACAAACAAGAACACAACATCAATCAATTATAAAACGACAGCCAAACAAGACAACAAATAACACAACATCACTCAATCATAAAACGACAGCAAAACAAGACATACAACAAAGAACACAACATCACTCAATTATAAAACAACAGCTAAACAAGACAAACAACAAAAAACACATCACTCAATTTTAAAACGACAGCTAAACACGACAACAATGAATACAACATTAGTCAATTATAAAACGGCAGCTAAATGAGACAACAAAGAACACAACATCATTCAAGTAAAAAGACAGCCAAACAAGAGAAACAAAAAAGAACACAACATCACGCAATTATAAAAACAACAGCAAAATAACACAAACAACAAAGAACACAACATCACTCAATTTTATTACGACAGCCAAACAAGACAAACAACAATGAACACGACATCATTCAATTATAAAACGACAGCCAAACAAGACAAACAACAAAGAACACACCATCACTCAATCATAAAAAGAACAGTAAAATAACACACACAACAAAGAACACAACAAACAACACAACATAAACGACAGCCAAACAAGACAAACAACAAAGAACACAACATCACTCAATTATAAAAAGACAGCCAAACAAGACAAACAACAAAGAACACAACATCACTCAATTATAAAACGGCAGCCAAACTAATCAAACAACAAAGAACACAACATCACTCAATTATAAAACGACAGCCAAACAAGACACGACAACAAAGAACACAACATCAATCAATTATAAAACGATAGCCAAACAAGACAACAAAGAACACAACATCAATCAATTATAAAACGACAGCCAAACAAGACAACAAAGAACACAACATCACTCAATAATAAAACGACAGCCAAACAAGACAAGACAACAAAGAACACAAGTCAATCGGCATGGAATTACTGACACTGGAGTAAATGTCCAGTAGCTTGGTTACAATGCTAGGGCACTCAACCATCATACTAATTTTACAATTAAAGCTGGATTAATTTTTCCAAAGAAAAAATTAAAACGGCGCTAATCTAATTAATGATGTTACTAATGAACAATGTTACATTTGGTTCAACGATAAAGGCTCGAATAAATACAGAAATTACAGTATTTACCCAGCGAAATGCAGCATTTGGGATCTTATATTAGAACATGGTTACGTCATCAAAATCCGGGTCATTTAAACACAACTTTCAAAACGGTGAAATACGATAAATTAAACTTCGTTGAATTTGTCATTTGTGACTTAGTAAGGGATATATAACACCATTTCCAATACATCTGGATATTAATGAAGGACAATTAATGCAATCTGTCATGTTTCACCTTCGATTCTAGGTTTTTCTGTACATCCTTGCGCATGCTCCAAACTCATAATTATCATCGTAAAACACTGACCAACAGGTCAGAGGATTCCGTTTATTTACAGCTAAAAGAAATGAAATTTTAAAAAATGAATGTCACGGATCGTGGTTAGAAAATATCTATTTTTAACAAAATATATTTTTAAAAAGTCAAAAAAAAATTAGAAAATTTAAAAACTTAATGCAGCTTTAAACCTATAAACATATATAATTTATATATAATATGTAACAGGTAAATATATTGCTTATTATTTCTATCTATGATCTTAAATAATAATAGAACTACATAAGTAAACATTTAATCCTGATTTCTAGCAGATTGTAAATTTCACTTGTACCTCCCTCACTTGTCCAATGTTAGTATAATAATTTTTTCTTTCTTGTCTGCAGGTCTTTTTCATACAGAGTGTTTACAAATTATGTTATATTTTTATTTTTGACTCAAACAATGCTTATTTCCCGACCTAGGTAGCGTCTGGTTATTTACAAGGAAAAGGTTAACATATGACCGAACCGAATAGATGAATAATTCAAATAAAACAAGAGACCAAAAGCTTTTAAATAATCAGAAGTTGTTCTGAGGTAATATAAATTTGAAAACAAATAAATAATCCATGCTTTTAAGTCTAATATTGAGGCTAAGATTGACTGTAGTAAAAGTTTTTCCATCACATATGCAATTTAAATTTTAAAAAAGACCTTCTGACCTCTTGTAAACGTATGTAGATGAAATTTAAAAAAGACCTTCTGACCTCTTGTAAACGTATGTAGATGAAATTTAAAAAAGACCTTCTGACCTCTTGTAAACGTATGTAGATGAATTCCTATGTTTGTGTTTGTTAAACATTCTGAAGATGTTGATAAGCTTTGTACAATACGGAGTTATGTGGCTGGTAAGTCAATGCCACTGATTCTCTATTCAATAATTGTTTATAACCGTTTTGTTTTGAGAAATTTTCGGATTCTGAAAAACTGCATGTATCTAAAAATTAATTTAATCTTTATTTAAATATTTTGAGCGTAATAAACCGTAACTTTGCATTCATGTTATCAAGGAATTGTTAGGCAATAAGGCGAATATCACTTCCTGTTGCCTCAGTCTGGAAAGGGTTGTTTTCCTCAATCACATTTTTTCCAGTTATATCAAATTCATATAATTATACTATTTAAAATTACAAAAACTATAAATATATGTAAACCTTCCAATTATTTTGACATAAGACCTTCATTGAGTTATTATTACGGTTTTACCGAGTCTTGTCAGCTATACCTCAAGTTAAACCGTTTAAACCACTCACATATTGGGGGGGGTATTATAAACCATATTTATATCATACAAATAATTCGTTCATTGATTTATTTCAGTGGGTTTTTTATGAATACCTTTTTTTTTTTGTTAGGAGAACCATAGCAATAGCAACTCCAACGAAAACCCCAAACAAATAACAATTGAAAAAGAAACAAACAAGCCGAGATAAGGGAAATTTGATCATCATTTACCGGGATAGATTCACATTCTAGATGGTTTTACAATAATTATTACCATTTTTGTAAAGGACTCTAATCCATTCGTCTTATTTAACATTAAGGAGCATTCATGAATACGTTCGTCGAAAAAAACATACGCTTTATTTTACCAAAAAATAAACCAACGATCCAATATGTATATGTTTTCCTGTAAAATTATATACATGTATTCAAAAATAATCATATTTTTTTATTTTAAGATCTAAGGTTTAGATATATTACGATTTAGGAAAACCATTTCAACACAATGTTTGAATAAGTCAAATCAATGCACAGAGGGGACAGCAACCAGGACCTTCTTATCTTTGCGGAATTGTCCGCAATATTGGTAAATATGCAATGAAAAAAGTCTTATAAGGTTGAAGGTTGTATACGTTCATATAAGAATGAGTAGAATCTTATAACGCTATCATTAATGTTCGTTATACATTCTCTACAAGAAACATAGAAACCCTGCTTATTTTATTGAACCATTTTTATTGCAACTCAACCAACTTACCTTAAACAATAATTCCTTACCTAAACCCTAACAACAGCAAAAACTAAGTAATAAGACGTGTCCGTCTTCATAATTCCAGCTTGTTGTGGCCTTATGTTCCCGTTCGGAATGAAGAGGATAAGTAAGTAAGTCTTCATAAGGGCGATCTACATACTCGAAAACTTTAACTTGCCAAAGTCAAAGAACACCATTCGCATCAAAATGTATTAAGTAAGGCACATATATTTATTAAATCAAGAACTAGTGATATTGTATGTTAAATAAAGTATTATCCGGCCAGTGTTTTCTTATGATTTCTAATTTCCTTTTTTTACCCACTGGTTATGATTAAATAAGTAATTTTCAGCAAAAAGTTACGTACGTATTGTAGGGAAAACTAAAGAATCAGCGGTAGCTTATTATATCAGTACGCGGGAATTATCCTGCACTTTGATATTTTGCTTTACATCATTTTACAACTTACAGAGAGAGAGAGAGACAGAGAGAGAGAGAGAGAGAGAGAGAGAGAGAGAGAGAGAGAGAGAGAGAGAGGTTATCTATTCTTTGCATTTCTCTATATAAAGCAAAAGCAACAACTAGGTTTTCTAAAGATATTTTGTCTTTGAATTGATTGATTTAAAAATCGTTATCAAATAATCATCGTCTCTTTGATGGGATCAGATTTGTCCGATACATCAGATATATCTTCATTACATTTATAAATACTCTATACGTGACCATATACGTGACCACGGTTTATTAAAGACAGTCAAATTAGTTTTAGATGTCGTGCCAAAAATTACTTTTTATCATCGTATATCAAAAGTTAAAACGTATTTGAAATTGCTTTGTAAAAACAGGACTTTTTATCATATTTCATTGATACACAAATTGTGTATAAAAACATAAATTTATTTTTCAAAATAATATCATTAACTCTATAACAAGTCGACGTCCGGTCAGACCAGGGGTGATGGTCATCTACAGTAAAGATCAAGCCATTATGAAAGGTTACATGACGTCCACATCTAATTATTACGGTCAGGCAGCCATCAAGTCAGCCAGGCAGGCCGTGTGTAAGGCAGGTGTATTTATTGTGTTACATATAGAGGACATCTATATTATCTGTAGTGTTGTCGTCCCCTCTTTGTTTGTATCCTAATCAAGCATTACTTGGACACACAGAAAGTTGACGGTGGGTAACGTAGATTACTCGCAATTTAAATAACTTCATTAAAATTCTTCTTCCATGAAACACACTCACAAGAAAGCTTAGAGAAAAATCTACAATAGCTTAACTATTAATGTTTTTCAAAATTTCATTTTTTTTCCATTTGCTATGATTTTCGTAGAATGTATTCATTATCTTTTTTACAATCTGTCCGTGATCTTTTTTTTAAATGTATTCATGATGATACAACTCCCCTTCTCTTTGTTATCTTGCCTTGCATGTAGTAACAATTGTAACAATATTTATCAAGATACCAATAGACCTCAACACTTACCCGAGAATATGTCCCAAATCGTTTGCACAGTACATTAGACGATAGCACTAATTACAGAATTAGTATTCTTATGCAGCTGTGACCCTAAGCTTTGAACTTAAGACCTTGAATGATATTTCAAAATAATCGCCATGTAAATATCTACAATATTCTAATAACATGCCTGTAGAAAAAGTTCACAGGTGATTTTTTTAGATAATTTTTAATTTCTTCTTCTGATGCAGCTTTGATTTTGAACCTTGAAACTATGTCCTTGAATAAAATTTTAAGATGACCTTTGAATGTATGGCCTTGAACTATAGATCAAAATGGTCGTTATAACAATACCTACAATAATCTGATATACTTGTTTATTCAGAAAGTTTATAGGATAATGCAAATTTCAGTATTAATAAGCAAAAATATTTCAGGGGCAACAACTCCTACATGGGTTATCATATACATGTAGTTAAGAAACTTGGTACCTTGTTAAAGTTTGCCATTTTGAACATTTTTGCAATGTATTGTAACTGCAAAAATAATAAACTAGGTAAAGACCATTGATCTTTGACCTTGACCCAATTTTGAAGGTTATTTTAAGAAAAAGTCAAAACTAAAAACCCCATGTCATGATCTGTTTAAATAGTCCAGCCATTTTACGAATTGTCGGTAAATTAAACCCATTTACGATCTTGTTTCACGAAATGAGCAAACTATAGGTTTAAGACCCAAGAAAAGCCCAATTTTACATCAGATTCTTTTCTCCCATCATTGGTTTTGTAGAAAAAGGTTTCTAGAGATTTTTGCATCCTTAGGTAACCTTTGACCTAGTTTTGGTAGCCATGGCAACGCCATAAACAAATCTGAATTGCACCGGCCCAAATTTGCTTCTAACGAAGTACCATTGAAATCTATCCGGCAGTTTTAGAGAAGAATTAGGAAATATGTTTTAATGATGCAAACACGCATGCACATACACACGACATAGGCCAATGAACATGGCTACAAGTTGCTTTTTTCCTTAGTCATTTTAACAGATTGCAGGTATGATATTCATAATGCTAGGTATTAGAGGGAACCCGCCAGCTAGAAGCACATGTTCAATTTTCCATTAAAGGGGCTTGCGAGCATGATTGGAAATATTTAAAGTTTGTGTTTGGACCAAATAAGGAGAGTATATACGACGATGTTTGATTGATAATTTTCTAACTAACCCCCATAATCGCATCATAAACTTAAATAAACGATTTCTATAAATCATATCATATAATTGTCCCCAGGGCCAGAACATTGTCACCCAAGACAGAAATTCGTCGCCAAATGTTCTGCGAATGGTGTAAAATATGTTTTTTTTTCAAAAACAATCTCTTCAATTTTTCAGTTTTTCTTGTTATATACTAAATCTTAATTATCTAAGTACTTTAATTGTTTAAATTCTATTAATTAATCATTTAGATTTAATATAAAACACTATAAAATTAGAGACTTGTGACCATGATGATGTCAAGTTTTATATTCTGAATATTTTTATAATTGATTTTAATTGATATTTCATCTAGAGATTGGCACATTTTTAAAAAGTTATTTCTTTTTAAGAGAAAACTTTAACTATAGGAACGTTTATTTTATTTTTATAGGCTTATAAATAACCTTTTATCAAACCTTTTTACCGCCAAATAACCCTAAATGTAAGAGATACGAGAATGGTTCTACGAGCAATGAGCCTGGATTTAACGACTTTTGAAAGTTTTTGCAATTTGTTCATATTTCCTGGGATGTTGTCGATTTCAAGGAGATTATATCTACGTAACTTATAATATTTTTTCTTATTGTTAACAATATCATATATATCATGTATGCCAACTCTTTGGGATTATGCCAACAAAAATACTACAGGAATTTGCAGTCATACTCTGCAAGAACTTGCCGAAGCCACAATAAAGCCAATTCTGCAGGCTTGCGCTACCGTCTACTATTCAGGATCTTGACAACACCTACTCTGCAGAAACACATCAACGTCTCATCTGCAGAAGAAACTTGTCAACGTCAACTCTGCAGGGACACGTCGACTCTGCAGCGACTCACCAACGCCTACTCTGCAGGATATCACCCCAACTCTGCAGGATATCACCCCAACTCTGCAGATGACACTTGTCGACGTTAACTCTACAGAGACACGACAACTCTGCAGAGATACGAAATATTACAGGATCTCAACAACGCCTACTCTGCAACAACACCAAACGTCAATCCTGTAGGAACACGCTTCAAGCTCACTCCAACACAAGCATGTGTATCTCCTATACCACAAAGTTGTGCACAAAATAGGCTGCTTAAACCTAGACTGGTGTAAATTTAAATGTAGTCAGTATTTCTAAAATAGTATTTATTTTTTTTCAAAAAAATGTCTTGCAAACATTTAGATCAGCAAATTTTAAAAATAAAATTCTGTTTGAATCAATTTTAAAATCATTTTGATGTGTAAAAATATACTTGGAGATAATAGCAATTGTAGCGAACAACACATAGCAATAAACAAAAGAAAGGATCCAACCAACAAGACAAGAATAGACAAACACATATTGAGACTACTGAATATGAAGCTTACAACTTTGGACGGTCACTAATCACACCGAGTGGTATGAAGCTTACAACTTTGGACGGTTACTAATCACACCGAGTGGTATGAAGCTTACAACTTTGGACGGTCACTAATCACACCGAGTGGTGTGGTGATAGAACTATTAAAGGGACCTCAATCATTTATCACACAGTAAATGACAATGTTCATAAATACATGTGCATAAGATATACACATCAAAGAAAAAACCTTGATTTATCATATAATGAACAAATAGTCTGACATCTATGTTATCAATTATCGTGGCAAAATTCCTATAGAGCAATAGTTCTATCAAATGTAAATCTATAGGACCTATGACATGAGTATATTTCGGTAAAGTTTTTGTTTTAGAAAAAATAGACACTCAGTGTCGTATAAATCATCTTTTTATATATCTGTCATGTGCTGATTTTGAATGCATTATTTTAATAGAAATTCAAAATCAACTGTCATGTACTAATTTTAATGCATTATTTTAATAGAAATTCAAAATCAACTGTCATGTACTAATTTTAATGCATTATTTTAATAGAAATTCAAAATCAACTGTCATGTACTAATTTTAATGCATTATTTTAATAGAAATTCAAAATCAGCACTTGACATATCTAGAAAAATCAACAGGAATCCAGAAAGAAAGGCTGAAATGGATCCCGCGCAGCCTATTTAACTCTTCTACAAAATACTGGAACTGTTGATTTCACGTTGTTTTTATTTAGAAATCATTAACTCTCCTAATTACACAGAATCTATAACTGAAACACTCTTCATATATTCAATTGGCTCACGTACAAATCTTGCCTTGTTACTCCTTCCGATTGTTCTTTCTACTGCTGCGTCTTGCTCCTCATATGAAGTTTCGATATTTTTATATTTATTTCTTTTATTTCAGTGGTAGCAGCAGTTAAAAAAAATTTTTGAATGAGGAACAATTCTGATTTAATCTGAGATTTCACAATTAAGTTGTAAAATGTCAAGCTATATATAGTCATGTGAAAAAACACCAAAGGTCAAGTTAATTAACCGTAAGGTCAAGTTAATTAACCGTAATTAACGAGAAGATAGCAACTGAAACATTAGAGCACATAATGATGTATTAAATACATAAACATTACATGATAATGGTACAGAGGGAAAAAAATAATGACGCCATCAATATAAACGGAAATTAAGTCGAGTAACACCAGTATATCACAGCATGTGTCAAAGGAACCAATAAGTAATACATCAGATCCGAGTTATGTTCTCTGACATCTAACTGGCTTAAAATCAAACAATAAGTGACAAAAGTCTCACATCATACATCATACAATAACGGAAAATTTTATTTCACCTAAGGAATAAATGACCAATTGATTTAAATTTAATACAAGTTTTCTCTTTTGGAGGTGAAACTGATTATTCTGATTTTGAATAGAATAACGTGAACAGAATGAAGAGGTCAAGTATTGGCCAACGTAATATTAGACCTTAAAGTAGAGCTGTGTTGAGCAATGTTTATTGTATAACGACAAAGTTGACAATGAATCAAAGGTTCCCACACTTTTTTGTAAGAATTTACATTGTATAAGATTGTTACTTGACGTGAAAGAATTTTGTTACAAAACACTTTATATGAAATAAGAAAATCACGGTTTTATTAATTCAGTACTAAGCTTCCTTTTAACTTTGAGTGTAGTGGATGATGACCTAGGTGTTTTATATTGTTTCCTTGAGACCAAACAATAATACTAAAATGAGACTTTTACTACAATGTTTTTAAAGATGTTTATGGACAAATTTTACACTTATATTTTAATTTCAACGTAAAATCCAATTTTTGATTATTGAATTAATTTTATTTATTTATTTATTTTATTTATTTATTTATTTGATTGTTTTACTTGGCTTTTATATTGCATTTGAAAAATACTTTTTTAAATTTAGAAATTAAATTTAATGTGACAATAATTTTAATATTGTTTTAAGGTTTTTTTTTTGTTTTGTTTTTGTTTTGTTTTTTTTTTTTTTTTGGTAAAAGTAGTAGTTTGTAGCTGAAAATATGAACCAATAATAGCAAATCTTACTACCAGCATGATACAATAAACGAATGATTTCAAAAAAAAAAAAAAAAAAAAAAAAAAAAAAAAAAAAAAAAAAAAAAAAGATAGATACATACTGAGACCATCCGAAAATGAAGCTACCGACTCTGGACAGCAACTGAATATAAACATAGAATTATTCAGTGCTGAGATTAAATACTTTCCAAGTCACCTAACAATACTATGTTCTTTTCTTTATCCGATAGTTGCAAATTAATAATAATAATAATAATAATAATAATAAATAAATAAATAAATAAAGGCTTTTGACATCCTGTATTTTATTTTAAGTATATTTGGATTACTTGGTATTCAACTAACTGTAATAAAACAATAAGATCTTTAAATAAAAAAGTTCTGAAAACCATTTATTTAAAAGACTTTTAATCACTGATTTCGTTTATTATCTAGTTAAATGTTCAATAAGTTTTTTAAATGTTATTTTATATAAACAATAGCATATTCTAATCTTGCTGTAAAAACACAGGTTGATAAAATCATTAAACCATAATCAAATCGTTGCGCTGTTCAGTTGGAGCCAAAAGTACAAATAAAATGAAATAAAGAAAAAGGACACTAACGGTCACCAATGATGCATGATATTAGTTTAATGGTATACATAAAAACATAACTTCATATAAATACTTATGTATCTATTTGTGATGCATATGGCGACATGGAAATTAGAAAATAATTAGAAAATTGCTGAAATTACCAACAGCAACGGATAGTCAAAAAGCTTATATCAGGCGTAAAAGTTTACGATTAAAATGAGAACCTGCCGTAAGTTTTTCCCACACTTTATCCCTTTCTGCCTAAATAATGTGTGTTTACATATAAATTTTGTATTCATGGCTTACGTTTGATTGTGAAACATAACAATACAGACCAGGTGGAAGGTTTAACACACCTGGTGACCTTGAAGTCGTTAGGTTAACCTGTAAACGATTCTTTGGACAAATATCCACCTATAAATGTCAGCCATAGTCTTTGTCAAATTTTAACAAGACACTTTAAAAACAAGAAAAATCATTTATGTTTACAAATTACGCAAAAACGCATTAAATTTGCTCATTAAACGGCAAAATAATGTAAAAAAAAATATATTAATTTTAAAAGTTTTAAAGCGTCATTTACAATTAACATTCTGTATAAAGCGTGTTGTTTTCTGTATAAGAACTATGGAAAATTGTATCTTTTGGCTTATTCAAATAATGACATTGAAACAACCAAAATAGTCGGTGACAAATTTAGTTTTTTGTAAAAAATTTCAGACAGCTTTTACCACTGATATGCTGATGTTAAACCAGTAATATTCTGCTAAAACCTTGAAACATCTACGAGCAATTGATTTTGTCAGATTTAAAAATTATGACATTTTAAACAAGAATTAATTATTGTCAAATTTCACTTTTATGTTATTTTACTTTGCTGTATTTGTTTATTAATTGGAAATTTTCAGTTGTTGTTGGATTTGTAACCTTCTGTGAAACGATAAATGGAGTTTTTTTATATTATTTGCCATCAGTTTATTTCTTTATTGTCTTTAAATGTATGCAAAACGCGGAATTTTATTTTTCTTGATAAAATTTTACCAGACTTTTATGGGAATTCTATTAATTATAATATTTTTAGCTTCATTTTTTCAGAGTTCAATTAGTATGATGTTTAACCTTTTGAGTGTCAGTAAACAGCTGTTTGGATGTTTTTCAAGTTACTTTTGTGATCATTGCCATTAATTGTTTTAGTTACAGTACAGATCCTTCATAATTACTACATTTTGATTAATAAATGGTAATCATAAAAATATGTTTATATGATTTTTTGCATCATTTTGTATTTACCCTGAAAATCAAAAGTACAAACAAAAATCTAAAAATCAATACTCTCTCTCTCTCTCTCTCTCTCTCTCTCTCTCTCTCTCTCTCTCTCTCTCTCTCTGAATTTAACCCGTACGGTGTATACTTTCAGGTTCAGCGCACCTGTAATTATACAATTTTTTTTTTATAAAATTGATTCTAATTGATAATTGAAATTATATCAAAATTTCTAAATTAAAGTTAAATCATTTTTAATGTGCATTTAGAAATAATTGACTTGTAATTGAATAAAAATGTTCTTCTTTAAAATAGGTTATTATGTTTAAAGGCAGTCTAAAAATCAGTTCTTATTGTATTAAATACAACCAAATAATAATAATAATAATAATTTTAAGAAGTGTTAAGTTTTTAGAAAACATTACTTTTGACATTAATAACTAAAAAAGATGAGTATCAATATATTTTTGTTGTAAAGCTTGATTTAATCATATCTAAGAATTTTTTATATCCGAAACATTTATTGTTTTAAACCTTATTGAATATTAAGTAAATTAAAAAATAAATGTACTTTTAGTCCATTTTATGTTTTGTACATTTACCTCTTACACCACCACTATGATATACAGCGGACAAAGAAATGCAGAAATTCAAAATGTTTACACTGTTATTATTCACGCACATATTGTTGTTTTATTTATAATTTGGTATGTGGTTCCGATTTGGTTACCTCCGATTTTTATGTTATGTTCTTTAAGACAAAAATTCAATTAAATTTTATAATCCATGATGATAAAACATGAAATCAAACCAATTTTGAGGTTCACAGAACCAGCTCACAGAATAGGTAGATAAATAAATATCTAAATTGAAACATTTTAACATATTCATTTTATAAAACATTTTATTAAAAATTACATATAAACACAAAATACAACTTTATTCATTAAGTTTATTTTTTTAAATAATTGATTTTTTTTCCAATGAAAAATGGCAGTGGTATTTTATATTTAAATTAGGTTTATATGTAAAAATATAATATTATTATATATTTAAGAATGTAGTAATAGTAAATAAAATCATTTTAAAACTGTTTATTTATTCACTTGCATTGATGAATGAATGAATGAATGAATGAATAAATAAATAATAATAAATAGATAGATAAATAAATAAATAAATAAATAAATAAATAAATAAATAAATAATAAATAAATAAATAAATAAATAAATAAATTGTTTCAAATGAATATTTATACCATTTTGTCATTGTATCAGCTGCTTTTCCAAAGTCAAGTAATGTGTCCATTTTTTGTCATAATTACTACTTACTCATTCTTGTGTCTTTTTTTAAATTTAATTTTTGGTTACCAAGTATTTGTATTCAATTGATATAATAATTTTTAATTCAGAATTATCAGAATAAATCTCCTTTTTAATGAAAATAAAAAATGAAATTCCGAAAAGACCTAAAAATGTAATTTTATCAGAACGATGTTAAATGGAATTAAACATAAAAGGTTGGGTGTGTCTTAAACCACGGGTAAGGTTCAGTGTTACAAGTGATTTTAAATGTTAAACTATTATACCTGTATCATTAGCAGCATGGTCCATCAGAGCTAACATTAGGCTTTATCAATATCTAATTAAATATCTCAGGAATTGTCATGATAGAGATATTGATGTTATGATTTATTGTGTTTTCTTTCTAATAAATAAATTGAGATAAAGCAAAAAATAATTTGATCATGTAGTTTGATTTTCCTGTGTAGATAGAAAAAAATGGATGTAACCATTTATACCAATATTATATACTTGTATCTTCTTTCGATTCATTTCATTTTACCACAATATGTAATATCAGATTATCTCAATAAAACCATCCTCATTAATGTTTCTAATTAATTTTTTCTTTGTCTTCGTAAAAAAAATCTTTCAATTCAAAATTAAGATTTTCAATTTAATGCCAGACAATTTTCCTGAATCTTGTAAAATGTTTGTTATAAAATTTATGCAAAATTGTCGTTTTAATTTCTTAAATACTTAATAATAATAATTTAAATTTTCTTTTTCTAATAAAATCTTTCTATTTTAGATTTTATCTGGTAATTTCTTTTTATGCTATTTTTTAATTACCAGAAAATAATGAATTAAAACATTCCTTATTCTTCATCATTTTCTGGTATATTAGATTAAAAAAAATAACATTTGTGTCTGTGATAATTAAAATTAATTTTTTAACTTTATTTCCATCGATCAAATATTGATACGTTATCCAGCTGATCACAATTCTCCTAAATATTTTAAGGTACAAATATTGTGAAAACATTAAGAATGAATTTTTGGTTTTAAACGCATCGATTGTTAAATTACGTGACACATTATTAAACATAAAGGGTCATAAAGGGTACCATGCATCTTCTATTGTTTAATCTTTTTAAAGCTATTTTGAATGTTTAAAGGAGCGTATTAAAATGAATTTTGTATTCTTGATGTAATCATTTTGTTTTGTTTTGTTTGTTTGTTTTTTTATTTTATTATAATTTATTTTTAAATTTTTTTTTTGTTAACTTTTAATAAAAAATACATATATATGAAAAAAAGAATATAAAAATTAATCATGTCCTTTTAAAATTTATAACAAACAGCAGTGATGTTATATATAAAAACCACATCACTATTTATCTTTTTATTAAATGCTGTTATATCCATGTTTAAATTTTATTTAAGTTTTCATTGTTTGTAATACTATATTTCAGTAGAAGATTTTTAATGTTGTATTTGGGTTATAAGGAGTGTGAGAATACATAAAGAAAAAATGTAACAGACCTGTTAAATCAAGGATCTGTTTTCAAACTTTAAAAGTAGCTCTACTTTAAATAAAAAATTAAAGATAAAACATTGTACATAAAAGTAAATGAAAAACATTTTAAATAACACAGAGTCAACAACACCATTTGTAACATGCAGATGTGTAACTTAATGAAGCATCTTATAGATTTAAAAACAGCTGAAATTTGTAAATATGAGAAAATCGCCTTAAAATTGATTGTTATCATCTTTTGGTCAATTTTTGTACTTATTGTTACGTTTAGCGCGTTCTATTGTAAAGGGGGAGGTACATTTTGTGTGTGTATCCTCCAAGGTTGTACTGTTGAATAACCCGTTACAAAGAAAGCTAATAATGTTATGTCCAAGTATGACAGCGGGGTATCAAAATATTTAAATACTAACTTGAAAAGGTGAACAGAAATAATCCACTTTCAAACAATTTAAAATTGATTTTTTTTTCGAAAAAGAATTTTTGAGATAAGAGGGACACTGGCCATTCATCAGTATCTCCAATGACAGTTTAAAATGCTTGGGGCTGTAATAGATGACCCCATGCAAACATCGGTCAGAATATTTCAAATGTGTTCATACTATAGTCGTTACTTGAGTGTTGTCCAATAGTGTTGTCAGCAGACAAAGAAATAAGCGAATCGCCGATAGGGACGAGATAGCCGTCTTACATCTAACATCCATAATTACGGTATATTAACGGACACTTTGCTTTTAGACTGCGTTAAGACGCGAGGGAATTTGTCCGGATTGAAGAATAGAATCAAGTAAACCTTTATGACACTTATTTGTCATCAGCATGCTCGGATGCAACATTTAAGGTGTCTGACAATCCTCCCCCTTTACAAAATCTTTTTGAAGTAAATGATATACTGTACATGCTGTAATAATTTAACTTAGCCCAGACTGACCACCTGCCGGACACAACTATCCCACCTGTTTTCAAATTTTAAATTTTTGAACTATTTAAAATAATATTTTTCAAAGAAGACTGTTTGTACTATCCAGTATTACTTTTATGAAAGTGTCGTCCACGCAAGACAAATTGGTTCGATCTAGAAAAAAAATGAAGTTTTGTAATTTGATCTTGCATACCAATTATGTCTTAATAAATACTTAGCTTCTTACTTTGACATTACCTCTTTGTAGAGCAGTTCACAAGGAAAGGCATTTGTTATTGTTGTAATTTTAGAAATACGGACATTATACAAAAACAAAATATCTCTCACGGGGAAGGCCAGTATGTGAGCGGTTCTAACATTTTGTTATGGTGGTTTGTTAAGTTTCGATTTTTCATATTTCAACAAGTTAAAATGAGGTCTTTTTGATGACTAACTTTTTATATTGTTTTTATAAATAAATAAATAATACAAAATGAGGTTTCCAACTGAAACTGAAAAGTTTTGCATTTTTGTGAATATTAATCCATTAAATGTTTATGTCAGCCAAATCACACATAAAGTTTTGCCATGCTCGATATAAAATGAAAAATATTACAGGTATTAGCAGTTGGCCACTTACCAGCTACAATGTGCTGCTGTCTTACAAAATTAGTTTCAAACACATACTCCTTCTTCATAAGAAGTTTGTGTAAATGTTTGCGGTACAATCATGTTCCATTTTAAAATATTTATTACAAAAATGACAATACCTTTATCTTATTTAGAGTTTTTGTGGCTTTTGTTATATATTGAAAATATTATTTTAAAATTGTATATGACAATATGTTTCATTTGTGGACATACTTTTTAATGTCAATATTCCATTGATTAAAAAGATAGTAAAAGATAGTAAAAGATAGTAAAAGAGATTCTTACAACTTGTCTTGTTTTAGACACAAAAATAATTTAAAAGGATTCTAAAAATGTTGTATGGACTAGAACCAAGTCTTAAAATGTATTCAAAATAACTTCCTATCACCGATTTCAAAAGACCTTTTATTTAGTCGGTAATTTCGAAATTTTCAATAAACATGTAGAGGTCTGGGTAGCTCAGTTGGTAGAGCACTCGCTTATAGTGCGGTAGGTTACGGGTTCAATCCCCGGTCCGATCCTGCATTTTTTATCCCTCCTGTTATAGTTTGGTGGCCAGTGTGGCCCTCGGAAGTGGTGGACTGAATATATGCGGTCATATAAAGTCCATCCGAGGGAATTTGGGGTGAGATTTCCCATAGGATCATGTGAAACATCAAGAATAACAGTGGAAGGAATGTAACGGTCTGGTTAGCTCAGTTGGTAGAGCAATTTGCCTATAGTGTGGGAGGTCCCGGTTCGATCCCCTGTCCAACCCTGCAATTTTTCTCCCCCTCCCTGTTACACACATAAATGAATTCCTTAGCAACCATTGCCAAGCAACCAGACTTACAAACAGTAGTGTTATATACCATTTCATTTGTCTTTCGATGACGCAAATATTAAAAATATAATTTTACATCGACTGTAGCATTTGTAGTTTATATAACTTTCTAACATAGACTTTACACAAATAATTATCAATTATGATATAATGGTTATAATCTCTAGGGTTTATTGAAGATTATACTTAATTGCTAAAATTTCCAGACACGCCTTACGTAAACAAAATGTTTAAAGATTAGTTAGATATCCGTGTCATTGTTTAAGAAGCAATATTGCAGTTTGTAGTAGAACAATACCTGGAAACGGCACAAAAAATCAAGAACACATCACAACAAACAAAAAATGATAGACAAAACAAGATACAAATAATAATATCAAAATAAAAAAAGCGAGGCAGAGATTACCGGAATGTCTTTGTACGTAACTAACAATTCAAATATCTTCCTCTTTGTTCCAATGTTACTCAATATAAGATACACTAATGAAGTAATATGTAATCGTTAGTCTAATATACTGACATAAATGGTAATCGAAAGTTCTTTAGAATTACCGGAACTAGCTTAATAATCTGTAGCTGATTAGTTATAACGAATCCTTATTATTTTGAATGCCAGAAAATATAGTTTATGAACGAAACATATATGGCTTATTTACTTCATTAAATTTAGGAAGAAAAATAAAACTAATATAGAAAATGATGTAAAGACGAAACCAATTGTTATTATCGCTTTGTAATAATCAATGCACGTACAAAGTCAGGACCTTAAAAATAGCAATGTCTGAATTAAGTATGTATGGGTATTCACTGTATATCTAATCGTGTGTCATTTTAATGTTATTTGTAATTGTTGTCCTTTTAATTTGTCACTCGTGTTATAGATTTTTTAATTTTCTGAAAGGAAAATTCAAAACTTTATAAAATGACAAAATGACAACATTATAATTATTGTTTAGAAAAAAAATCAAAATGTTTTAATATACCACAAAATGACAACATTATAATTATTGTTTAGAAAAAGATTCAAAATGTTTTAATATACCACAAAATGACAACATTATAATTATAGTTTAGAAAAAGATTCAAAATGTTTTAATATACCACAAAATGACAACATTATAATTATTGTTTAGAAAAAAAATCAAAATGTTTTAATATACCACAAAATGACAACATTATAATTATTGTTTAGAAAAAGATTCAAAATGTTTTAATATACCACAAAATGACAACATTATAATTATTGTTTAGAAAAAGATTCAAAATGTTTTAATATACCACAAAATGACAACATTATAATTATTGTTTAGAAAAAGATTCAAAATGTTTTAATATACCACAAAATGACAACATTATAATTATTGTTTAGAAAAAAAAATCAAAATGTTTTAATATACCACAAAATGACAACATTATAATTATTGTTTAGAAAAAAATTCAAAATATTATAATATACCACGACTCAGCGTTAAAAAGTAAGCAAATATTCCATTAGAAAATGCTGAAGGCGCATGCTTAGTCGGAGGTAAAAATTGTCTAAAATTACCTGAAATTTTTCTGTCATGCAAATCATATGAAAAGAGTCCCGAAACCTTTGGTATATAATAAACTAATTACAAAAAGACACGTGCACGTTCATAATAAGTAATACAAGACGGTAATGGAAATTGGTTTCTTTGGTAACCACTTCTAAGAAAATAAATACGAGGGTCGTTCAATATTATATTTCAATGCTTTGCTAATTTGATATAAAAACAAAACAATCTTGCTGACTTGATACGTAATGTTCTACATGGCAATTTCACCTTTCAAAAAATATCTTAATTATTTCAGTACTTAGTATACACTACAAAATAATAGCAAGCTTTAGTAGACAACATCGCAAAGTAGACATAAATCATTTGGTAAACATCGTCAACCTTTTAGATGCTACTTAATTGTAAAACTTTGGCGAATAATAAATACTACGAAAATAGTACAAAATCAGTGTAATTGTGAACTTATTCATTTACTCTGTATTATTTATTAAAGGGCAAAGTTGAGTTTTTTTTTACAAGTGAGGGACAATATTAGTATTTTGAAGACCTCATACAGGTAGAATCTAAGTTACTGCAATATAATGTTTTAAAATGATACAAGATTATGTAAATACTGATGTAGGAAAATAAAAACAAATGTTTTAAATGGATTTTAGTCAAACACAAACAAACAAGTCCGTGTTAAAATCACTAAACCCCATGAAAACGGGTAAATTAAATTAAACACACGTGAACTTTCATCAGGGAAGTGAGACCGGGTGCTTCAGAAGGGTAAGGACCTCTTGTTTAGCTAGCTACTCCCGCCACCTGTGCAATAAAAATTGAGAATGACAAGAACATGGAATTGTTGGATGTCAAATATATGTTTTTAAATTATAATCTGTATTATGTTACCTAAGAGAAAATATTAAACGTCTTTTGTACACTCATTTGTATATTTCAAGAATTATCAAAAGATGTTGTTTAATAAAATATATTTTGTAAAATTAAATGATGAACTTAGAAACAATACTTAATACAGATTGCCAAATTTATTGAATGTAAAATTATTACTGTTTGGTGATGATTCACTAACTTATTTGCAAAATAGAGATATTTTTCTAGCAGTACAAAATAATATTATTGCCTCTCAAAGATTCTCATGACTCTCTCTCTCTCTCTCTCTCTCTCTCTCTCTCTCTCTCTCTCACTCTCTCGATTTATTTTTTCAAAGCATCTTATTCATTGATTTAAAATATTTATATATCAAATAATATTATTTCAATGTTTTAAATTCGGCCTATACTGAATGTATATATAAAAGCTTTGATAAAGGAGACGGGTTAATATAAGACACTATGTCTTGTTCCTAATCCTTTAATTGTATTTTTGTATGTGTATGTTTCAAACTTGTCCTTGTATTGATATGTAAATAAAATATTGTTTAAACTAAACTAACTAAAATTAAATGCCACGAGGAACATAACAGTTAACGATAAAAATAAAAAAAATATATAAGCAGTGTTGGCACGGGGTAGATCTGTTTGTGTAGTTCGTTAAGTATAACTAAAATCAACTGATAGAGGAATTATCAGTATATTATCAGAAATCAATAGTTTCGGTTGTTATAAATTACAAGATTGCATTTTATAGAATGATATTTTATAACGACCAGTGCCTTGTACGAGGACAAGACTTAAAATACAATTGTTTTGATAATCTCAGCAGCATTAGTCTTATTAGTTCCACAATATATAATATATATATTTTATATACAATATAAAAATAAATAAATATATGAATTAACAGTGGACCCTTGGGTTCACGAACAACACTACTTAAACCCATTTCTAATTTTTATCCAGTTACCGTGTATAATGGATTTTTTTTATTACTAATTGTCTCAATATGTGTTTATTTTTGTTTCTTTAATGTCCCTTATTGGAACATATCTGTATATCTGTATATTTTTTTAAATCTTAGATTGCTTTCATTATATTCTTTGGAGGTGTGATTTTTTTTCCAAAAAAAACAATGTTGACATCTGTGTTTTCGCTACATCATGCAAAGTGTGTGTGTGTGTGTGTGTGTGTGTGTGTGTGTGTTTGTGTGTGTGTGTGTGTCATATAACTTTCCTCCATAGGTATTTTTTAATAATTGAATATAGAATTTCTGCGTAAATTGTAAATTTTCAATAATATATCAGTTGCAAAAAAAAAAAAAAAAAAAAAAAAAAAAAAAAAAAAAACCAAAAAACCAAAAAACAACAACAACAACACAGACAAATGAATTTACTTTAGACTCATATAGCTAATTGTTTTAATCTCTTCTGTTTCGGTCATGAGCTTTATTATGTAACAGAATCATAATTATCAAAAGGTCCAAATACAGACTATTCGCTCGATGTGCATTTTATTTGTACAGCCATGCTAGACAAAAAATTAATCTTCATCAACCAAGAATTTTCCTAGACAAATTTGGTTCAATTTGTCCGGGCGTTTAATAGGAGAAAATATGGGGTTATGCAGGCAAGATAAGCCTGTCACAATCTCGGCCAGTTATAGACAGAAGAGCAAAAACTGCAACTTATAATTTTGATTTCAGGTAATAATAATAATAATAATAATAATAATAATAATAATAATAAAATAATAACAATAATACAAAGACTATTTGGTAATGGAGACAATGCTGCACGTTTTGACAAATTAAAGTTCATTGATGAAGGGAATTTTTAAGCATTTTTTTTTATCAGAAGTATGTTTAAAAAAAAAAAATTGGCGCGAAATATAGTTATAGATAAGAAAACCAGAAACACTTCTATACATGTTTGATATGTCTTTCTTTTTTCTTAATCAAAAACCGCTGCCCGGTCAGCGAACTATAAGTTTATTTTTAAGTAATAAAAGGAATAAGCTTTGTAATCTGTTGCCTAATCTACGGCAGGTGATGTAATCACGTGACATTTAAAATGAAATCAACCCTTGATTCAAAACAGTTTTATATTATTCAGAAGAGGTTTAAATTCGGAGAATCTTGAGATAGCGTCTTAATTTTTCCCGGATTCATTTCTTAAGTAAAAGTATTAAGATGATACAGATGTCAACGGACTGGTTATTAGTTTACAGTTTGGTATAAATGGTCAAACCCCTCTTAATTCTTTATTATAGTAAAACCCGGTGTACGATAAAAAAGATAGTTTGCTTAATCACCGTGAAATTTGTGATACATTGTCCAGACAAAATCGTGAATCCTTCAAGCTAAAATTACTGACATATAATATTGGCGGTTTTACATTTTCATTTCTTTCTTTGTATTTATATATAACGAATAAATTTACATGAATTTAAATAAAATAACTCCATAATCAGCAAACATAACCGTTCATCATTTTCACGGACACAGACATTACCAATGTTTAAGTTACCCCAATGTTATTTGTTCGTGTAATGGTGACTGTTATGTTTTTTATTTTTAAACACATTGACTAATGTGAACGGTTCATGGTATTTTCAATTTACATCTTTTCTAAATTTTGACACTTTGTTTTAAACTGCAAGCAATTGTATTTGCGCTTTTACTTCTTTTCTGAATAATTATATTACAATTACGGTTCTTTTGTTTTCGTTTTTGACATCTTTATTTGAAAAAAAAGTTGCTATATTTTATCAAATTTGTGCTCAGTGGTGTAATTTATTACTTTAAAGCATTTGTTATAATTACCGGAACGATTTTATAAACTGACCAATCAAAATTGTTTAAAGTGAATCGTGTCTTGTAATCAAATCGTTGAAAGGATGTACACATTTCAATCTGGTAAAATTTACTTCTACAACCTTCAGCGTTATGATAAAACACATTTACACTACATTAAGCTTTCCGGTTAGTTATAAGCTTACAGAATTATCAGTAAGTGTATCTAATTCCTGATTGTTTTTTTTTTAATAAAATATTTTTCTATACAAAATTTGTTCAGAATTCAAACAAATAATTTCACTAGTGAAGCTTGTACATATATATATATATATATATATATATATATATATATATATATATATATATATATATATATATATTGGAATTAGTAATAAAGCTTTTAAACTATACTGGTTATCTTCACACTAAAATCACATAATACTAAATAATAATAATAATAATACTATAAAAAAACAGGTTATGTAATAACATGAATGTCCAAGTAATACAAGTTGCTGTACATGTTTAGACCGTATAAAAAGATGTTTTAAAAGAATTCTCCCGATCAAGTTTACAAAGCTTGATATTGAACACTTCGTTAAAAATTTCAACATTTTTTATTAAAATACCTCTGTTGGTCGTAATTGCTTCTTTTAATAAGAATTCCAAATTAAAATTTTCTCTTTTTTTTCGAATTGAAAGGGTATGCTTTGACATAAATAAAATGAAAGCTAAAAACCAACAGACAACCTATTTCAGTAAATAATCGATCAGACATTTAAATATTGTCTTAATTTGTTAATATGACAAACTCCATTTCTTTTATTTTGTCAGTGAGTCTCACCGAATAATAAGCTTAATGGTAAGAGCCAATCAAAAGCTCCTTAACCACAGCACTGGATTCTATTCTGTCAATATGTCTATGGACTGTCTAAAGCATTGTCATCATTTATTTTATGTGCTGTGTTCTTTGGTTGCATTGGTTTTTGAAGAGTACATCTTCTCAGCTATAACATCAGTGCTATTAAAAGTTGAATAAAGGTTAAACTACCTCTAACGGCAGATATTTTCAACAGAAACAATACTGATTTAACACTAACGTAATTGTAAATAAATTTTATTGTAAAGAACAATAATCTAAAAGTACCGAGGAACACTTGTTTTTATAAGTAGTTTATTTTTAAGAATATCGCATCGCCATCTTAAAGGTTATTAGCTATTTGACCATTATGATGCATTAGAACAACTATAATTTTCCCAAAACATTTATGGATACAAGTCTTTTATATCCTCAGCTTTATCAGTTGAATTAAAAGGTTTGGTCAGTCAAAGATTTCCTAAATAATTTCGGTCAAAACTCTAGGATTAACAAATCAACGATTCCTCTTACCAGACCAGAACTTCCAAGGAACTGATAAGTTCTTGATAACCTGCATTACTATACGTAAAACCTTTAGGGTTGGCCAGTCTTTGATTCCTTCCACCGTAGTCAAAGATTAAGGGTTGATAAGTAAGAATCTCTTGCTCTAGCACTTATATCTTTAATGTAGGCTAAATATTGATTCCACTTAATCCACCAGCAAAATCTTAATGGTTAGCTATTCAATGATTTATAACAAAATGGGTGGGAAATGACGCCATAAGGATGGTAAATGAACGGTTTTGAACTTTTTAGTAAACTTTACAACATGTTTATCCCATTATTAAAAGTGTCGGTATCTCCATTTTGGTGTGTGGTGGTGTGGTGGCGTGGCCGCAGCTTCTTAAAGGCTTCTATATCCTTCGAAACTTCTATCTAGTTCGCTCCCTTTCCTCCCCTGTAAAGTAATTGCCCTAAGTATTTATGTTTTTATGCATGTAAATACATATCAATTTGATGTATCTGTATGCTTTTAATGGACATTACATAAGCGATAATAGAGTTTCAAAGAATCATGTATTGGTCAAAATAATAAAGAAAGTACCTAAGTATTAGTTACTGTATCTTAAATCGACTGAAATTATGCAGTGGCCAGCTATATGTATTATCCCCGATTATGTAATCAATATCTGGTGTACGTTAAACACCATACAGTAAATGAATGTTAAAGCAGCATGAGGTAATTAACGATACTACTCAAAGCTTGACGTGTAATAATTGATACATTACGAGTTAACTAATGACCTTTGTCCGAATTATCCAAAACTAAAGAATTATAAAACTTTCCAAATTTTTGAAATTTCTATAACAACATGTATATTTTTACACGCGCCGATGTGTTATATAAGAAATAAAATTGTAAAGTTTTAGATTTTATATATTGTTTTTGAAATTTCTACAAAATAAAAAAAAAAATCAGAATTTCGCTGTATAAAGCCCAAAAGTTATTATGGTGCATATGTTACAAATACTAAATTAATGTAATAATACAATAATAGAATGAAACGCGATTTTTAAAAAATAAAAATTACATAAATTTGTGTATATATATGTTGAAAGCCTATTTCCAAATTAAAACGTAAAAATAAATTAAAAATAAAGGTGGTTAAAGGAAATTGTAGCTGTGTCCATACCTTCCGATGTACTTTATCAAATGTGTTTCCTGAAAAAATGTAACAATTTAAATAATGATAAAAATATTTATTTTATCCATAATATTTGCATATAAACATATCATTTTATTATTTTTCAATGAAAAAGTTTCATAATACAAAATACACCTTGCTCCATATACAACGGAAATGTAGTAAGTGGGTACAGTTATAAAATCAAACCAGCCAATATATAGAAGTAAATAGTTATCAGGACTCATCCATCAATACTCAGAAGGGAGATTAACAAACACATTTACTTATACAAATTGGGGACAGTTATTAAGACGAACTCAAAGATACATAGAGGGGCAGTTTTAGTATATAACCAGCCGATATATAGAGGAAGCTATTTTATCCAACAAGTCGATACAGAGAAGTAAACAGTAATCAGGATCCATGCACCAATACCCAAAAAAGAGAGAAACAGGATACAAATTGGGGACAGTTACTGGAACATATCTTCCTATACATAGAGTTGACCTTACTCAGGACTAACACACCGAATCAAAATAGAGGACGTTGCAAAAAGAATACACAGTAAACATAGATCAGAATCAGCATACCAAAACATAGATGGACAGATACAAAAGGAAATACACAGACTAGACAAACCTATCATACTGACACACAACGGCAGTAATCAGGACAAAAACAAGATACACATACGCGACAATAATTAGAACCGACCCATCGATAAACAGATAAGCAGTAATAAGCATTAAACTTATATTTCTCAGATAGGACAGCCATCAGGAAACCAACCCATACACAAAGGAAAGAGACATCTAGAAAACACAGCCCATACACAGAAGGGACAGCAATGAGAGTACCTTTGAATTCCTATATTTATATGATAAGCCTTCATGTACAAAGAGTGTACCTTTTTACTTTTATATTTATACAAATCACTAACCTCTTATTTATGTTTAAACGAAATGTCTACTTCTAATTTCTGTATTTATCAACCTTCTATTATTTGTAATGCAAGTCAAATATACGCGTAAGATTTTATGGTTTAGCATAGGATTTTTTGCCCATGCACTTGAAAATAAAAGATACAGCAACAACGGTCAATTTACTTAGTCCTAAATAGAACAGATATTTTAATAATATAATTTTTAACCTTCGTCATGCAATCATTGAATGCGTTCTTCATACAATCATTTCATTGCTTTGTTTAAGGTTAATATTGATCATTTTACTACCGTAACACAAATCAAATCAATGACTTTTTTGTATTACGTTTGATGAGAAATGTCCATTTGATTTATTTTACGGCCGAAACCCATGATTCAATTTCAGTTTTTGTAATGGCTAGCAGATGATGAAACTCATAAAATTGCATTGGGTTATTAGTTTGAACAATATACATTATGCAGCAATAGCGTTACTTCATACGATTATCACTCCTAAAGTTCATGATCTCAGATATTTCCCACAAAGTATCGGAAATGCTGTAAGTTTACAAAAAAGCAGCGTCCATCTCACATTAAGATAGCCAGGACAGATCTATTGAGGTGATTTTAACCCTATTCAATTTGAACAATAAGGGGCGTTTTAGCCGCAAGTCACTAAATTATAGCCTTTCAAGTCTGAAAAGACTACGGTCTCCCCAGTGGTGCATGTCTCGTAATTGGTCACTTGATCCTTCTCTTGTCCAGATCACATTGAGTAACAAAATAACAGCCTTCCTGGTACTTATAAATGGATGGGCAGTACATGGACAATTTAAATTTATGATTAAATATTTGATCTTGTACAATATCTCCGCCCCTGAATTTGCCCCAAGGTAACATGGCATTTTTGACCACTGACATTGAGTGTTTCTGTCGACCTGAAGTATACATTTTTAGCGTAGCCTAGAAAGTTTCGAATATTTTTATTTTTATCTTTAATCTTGAAAACTGAGATTACCATTGTTGATAAAATAATCTTAGTCGAGTTTGATAATAAATGTTATAAATATTGATAATAACTATTATTTTCTTTTTCTTTTTATATATATTTTTTTAGGTTTTTTTCTTTGTTTTACATGAATATCATACAAAACATATATTTTACAATTTTATATACAAACAAACCTATGCTCGCAAATTCGTACAAACAACCAATTTAAATAATGCAATTGTCAGTACTTTTCAAAACGTGTTTTAATATGCTATAACAATTTCATGTAAAAGACCCAATTTCTACCAAGTTTTTCAAGGTAATGATTTAGTAACATATCTCTCTTATTTAAAACATATTCTATAAATATCTTTATATGTAAAACTATAAGAATACATTTATATTATATGTAGAAAAATTGCATTTTCTTGTGAAATTTCACAATATATATATATATATATATATATATTATTGTAAAAAACATATCAACATTAACAGTCAAAAACCAATGGAATGGGTTCTAACATACAAGTTGGACATTTAATGTGTGTTGCATTTATAAATCCAACAAGTTTTGTATAATTGATTTTAAAGTTGGATGCATCGACTTAAAATAATAATTTTATTATTAATTTTATAAAATTATTTTCATTTCATTTAAAAGAATTAAATTTTGTTAGAGATACTAAAGTTGGTGTCTTTGAATAAAAATCCAAGTTATTATTTTGTCTTTTGAAAGCAGAAAAATAATAGATTTGGTTATACCTACTTTCAGAAAAAAATTTATTGTTTTGACTTTAATGTAAAACGCACAATATCTTCTTTTACTTTTGCTAAATAGTGATTTACTTTCTGAAATATTATACCCTACCTTCCTATGCAGTTGTTGAGGATTATTTGCACAAAGAACAAATTGAAAACTAAAGCATGTAATATAAATATTATGTTTTTAATTGTAATAAATGAAATATTAAAACACAAAGTCCCCTAGTTTATTCCGCTTCACTTAACATTTACTCTAATATCACAAACCAAATGATATTTCTGAACATTCTATCTAATTGGGCGTAAGGAAGCTGCATTAATCTAGTTTATTATTCTATATTGTGAAGGAAAAACAACATAATTTTGAAACTTAAAACGCTTTCAGGCAACAGATTACAGATTATATATATATATAATAATTTTAGGAAAAATGGCCTGAAACAACAGCAACAACAACAACAACAATAATAATAATAACAATAATAGTAATAATCTTATTTTTTTTCGAAAAATAGAATAAACTTGTAGATAAAAAATGCTTGATTGGTATTTGAGAAACAAAAATATCTCGATTTATATATAGAAATTATTGTTCGAAAACGAATACATCGGAATTTTGTATTTTCCTTGTATTTATTTGTTTAAATACTAGTATTTCTATGATTATTCATGGTCAATTTTCAAAGATATTACTTTAGTTAGGATTATGATATAGTCTAACTACATATGTTTTATGTTTTCTTGCATGTTCTCAAATCTAATTTGTAGAAACCTTTCCTTTTCCTTGAAGATAATGAATGAAAATTCACATCCGGGGATAGAAAAATAGGTAACTTTTAAATAAAACAAACATACCAGTCCTTGTCCATATCATAATCCCAAAAAACAAAGTAAAAACATTGCGTGTAATTTTGTGTATGCTTTCTGCCACCATATTTTTTACTAGGAAGGTTTAAAACTACATGTACTTTATCTACAATTGTAAGATAAGAAAGTCATTGATTATAGTAAAATAAATTATATTTTCTTAAAATTATTTTCCTGAATTCAAAGACTAATACATCACATTTATAAATATTCTGTGCAATGAGGCATTAGGAAAGGTCCTCTAAAATCTTTACGGAACATAATAGAACTCTTATTACTCCAATAATATTTGAGGTTTATTTAACCGAAGGGAAATCCATAAATTAAAGAAAATTAGTTGCATAAAACTATTATCATGTATTATGTAACCTTAAAACTTTTTTGGAGTATGGTAATTTCAAGTAGCTATGGCTGTTCAATTTAAATTTCGGTCAAAAGTGTTAGAAAGGATTTTAGCAGCAACCAGGTGTCGATATGGATGGAAGAAATAAACAACTGATTCAAGAGTCCATGGTTATCATGAATAAGTAAATGTTTCAGACATAGCAAGTATGCGTCTGAAATATTCTTTTAGAAGTAGTTATCTTCTATAGTTCGATTTTATTCGGGAGTCATTATTTTTTTCACATACAAATGTAAAGTTGTACAAGATTTTGGTTATTTTGTGTCAGTTTTATTTCATCCCTCATATTTTTAACCAAGAAAATAAACTAAATTACATGTAGTTAATACTAAGAAAAGAAAAGCACTTTTGGACCCGTAATTAGAAGCATTATTGCTTTTTATGGGTATTAATTAAAATGTATAGTGGTGTGGTTTAAGTAGTTCTTATTCTATTAAGCGATCAATAAATACTCACAACTGAAAAAAAACTTTACATTCCCCAAGCAATGATCCAACGACCTTTGAGAGAGTTTTATTTCTCGGGTCCTGGAATACGTCTGAATCACTTGTCACTTGAAACGCTAAGCTCACAAAGTTAAGCTCTGCTATTGGGATACAAAATTTCGTATTTTTCACAAGTGGAGTTTTCACAGAACATTTTCCGATTTTAAACAAAATCATATGTACCTAAATGTAAATAAAATATTCAATGATCTGGAATTGTTTGTTATCTATAATAAAACAAACATACCAGTTCTTGTCCAAACCACAATCCAAAAAAAACAAAGTAAAAACTTTGAAAGCTAGAAAAATTAGTTATATACGTGAACTTGCATCAAGGAAGTGAGGCCGGGTGCTCCGGAAGGGTAAGCACTTCCTGTCTAGCTAGCTACACCCGTCACGTGCAAGTCAATTTTAAGAATGAAAGGAACAAAGAACTATGGTAAGTCAAATATATCCATTATAAGTTTTGGATACAGTGACTTCATACTTATCAACAATATTGTGATGAGGGCCATAAAACTTTTTAAGGGCCTTGATTAGCCTAGGCTTGCAATATTCTTGCGTTAACAATTAAATTGTAAGCAGTTTGCTTCGTTGTTGAAAGTCCCCATAATGGGAACAAGCTCTACCATAACTTGTTGCACGATCCCCAAATTACCGTCCCGTGTAGACGCCATGATATTTCTGATATCGCACGGTAATTTTCTTTTGTATTTCAATTAATTTTGAACTGTACCTAAATCCAAATGTTTGTCACGTTTTATGATTTATTTAAGATATTGTACCAGACATTTTCGAAGAAAAATTTATGGTTTTGAAGGAAACTGATTTACAAGGCGAGACTTTGACCACTAGACCACCGACCTATTCATATTAGACGATCTCTTTCAATAAAAATAACCCCTGTGTTGTTCTAAGAATTTTTTAATTATTTATTATAATTATATTTGTAATTATTCAAATACAACATTTTAAAGTATAAATGTTAAAAATAAAAAAAATCATGTGTAAGAGGCAAAGGAAACCATATCTTATCAAATAAAACTAAATAAAATAATAATTTAACAAATAAAACAAATATACCAGTCCTTGTCATAACTTAAAACTATTCCTTAAAACAATTTCTTAAAACTAATACTAAGGCCGAATAAAACATAAATAGTATTTTTGTATTCTTGATTTCTCACACACTGTATATCTTCATTAACTAAGCCTGCAAGGTTTCAATTCATGGACATTGCAGATATTAAAAATTGTTTCCATGGCACAATCCCGCAGAACACAAAAAGAAACATGAAATAGGCAGAAAATACCTGGAATAGTTGGACCAGAATAAGGGGTGAAGTTAGATAGTTATGGCAACCCAAAGTACCTCAGACAAGGAAACTATAGGCTATTTCTGCTTTATAGTTTAATTGAAAGTACTAGTATTCCTAAAACTAATAATAATAATAATAATAATAACTTTATTTCTCACAAACTAAACCACCAGTTGTCCATGAATCACCGTTCGACGTTTCTGTTTCAAACAGGTCTGAGGAATGTCAGATGACGAGTTATTACAAATGGCTGATGAAATAGAAGGGCGCACATATAAATTCCGAAAAATTCATCTCGGGAATAATTTTGGAAATTTCGAACTTAAATGTAAATTTTGACATTGAACATGCTTATTTAGTTTATTTTGGTGCATTGTTTTAATAAAGTAGCATATAACTGAAGACTGTGTCATTTGTACAGGTCATACCCATGAGCAACATTCACCTTATCCGATTAAACTATTGTATTCTTGTAGACGTGCACCAAGTTTGATATCGCATTGTTTACGAGCCTATACACCATACGCAGGAGAAGCAGGGTTAGGGTTATAATTGTTCTTTGAAAAAAATCCCGGGCTTATGAGAGCACCGAGAGCACTGTTCTAGGTACCCATACTCATAGTTTGCGTCTTGAGTTAACACTCAACTAATACCCGACTTGTGACGGACTTTCAATACTTTAGATCTTTTTCGTAGCTAGACAAACTTTAGTATCCAAACTTCCAAAGCCATTTTCCTAGATATCGTCACAATATATATACCGGGAATTTCTGGCCTTGCCTCCTCGTATGTCTTTAAACCCAGAGTATTTTGTAGAGTATATGACATTAAGTTACACGAAAGAAGTCGGACACACACACACAAACACACATTTAATATTAGATATGATGTCTGCCAACTTGTACACCTAGGCACCTGTAAATGCACTTGAACCACACAAATGGATCTAAAATCCCAGGAGAACACCAACATTTTTGAAGGTTTTTGAATAGATTTTTTTGTTTCTTCTTTTAGCATGTTCTTGTTAAGTCCATCGAGTACATATTATTTAATTACGTTTCTTTTATTTCATTCGTGTCTTAAAGGTTATAGGATTCGTGACATGTCCGCCAATGTAAAGTCTTCAAATAGATTCCTTTACAATAAGGAAACGTTTGTCCGAATTCTTACAAACGGGATGTGATTAATTAAAACATTTTTTCATGACTAGACTGCAAATTTTAACGTAATTATCATCTAATGATGAATGATACGTTTGAACTTTGTAATTATAATAAAAAAAATGTTGAGTTATGTATTACTATCTAAATTTATTATCTATTAAGTGTTTTTGCCGAAATACTTGAATTCTTTTCTTGGATCTTTATATTTGCTTTGCAAACCAAATAAATATCATAAAAAAGTCAGATAACTCGTTTTTATTTCTTTATTGTTAAATAATTCAAAAATTGTAAAATCAGCTATTTGATTAATGTTAAGTAGCAACAACCATTTCAAATATGGCAATAAGGATTGGAAAAACCAAATAATAAAAAAAAAGTTCAACACTAAACAAATAAGAATGTAAGGTTCACGAGTACTTATTACAAATATTTATTTCGATGAATTAATAATATTTATGAAATATTCTTTTTACAATTGTTATCTTCCATATTTTCATTTTATTTAACTCTTTTACATTTTGTAGAACTGCAAAAATTTAGTTTATTTGCGTCGGTTTTATCCCATCTATTAAGTGACCAAAACTTTCTGTAATTAAATTGTTTAAAAAACGCCCACAACTTGGTTTACATCACACATTTTTCAGACATTAAAGTACCTTATCTTTACTAATCTTCACAAATATTAAACCATTAGATCGGCAGTTTTTGATTTAAATTAAAAATATTTCAACGTTCTGAGAAGACAAATAGACGTGAAACTAATCAAAACAGAAAGTAAACAATATCCAGGCAATTTTTAAAATTTGTTATTCCTATGTCTCTGTCAAACGAGATATATGATTTTCTGATATTTAATAATGAAAAGATTTAATGCGCGGATTTTTAAATTAAATTTTACACGATTAAAGCGTATTACAAATTTACTGCATTTAAGAAATACTTTTATGTTTATGAAAGGCTCAAGATATGTGCAATTTTTTTTTACAATTACAGTTTGACTGGATTCGCAAGACGAAGGGGGTCATGTTTTCTTTATGTGGATTACCCTAAGGTGTTTTTTAAGATTTTAACTAACTGGGCTCAATAAACAACTCCAATCAGATGGGATACAATAGCATTTTCGGATCCATTTTTAGAAACCTCTCACTTAATTTATTGCCATTTACTTTTTCTATTAATACATAGATAATCTTATTGAAAAAATAGCCAACGCAACCAATAATAACACAAACGATCAAACAAGGATAAAAAGTCAAATTAGTAGCGTAGTTTAAATTGGTACAATTGTACTAGCGTTAATCTTTCCGCTTATCTTAAAAATTGTGGATTATAAAAGGTCAATTTTAAAAATAGCTAAGTTTTACACACAAATGAACCAAAATAAGGAATACGCATGTAAGTATAACGGATTGCAATTTAATATAAGGCTTATTGTTTTAGTTTTTGTGATTTTTATAAACAAAACTGGTTTTGGAGAATAAAGGAAGGTTGAAGAACATCTACTATCACTAAAATCAAATAACTCGACATTCACTCCAGTGTCAATTCAAAAAGGTAGTTGTATAATCACATTCATTGATCAGTGGTTCAAACTGAATTTGTGTTTTCTTGTCTTGTTTGTCAGGCTAATTTTGTCGTTTGATTATTCTGGTGTTTTATTTGTTGGCTATTGCCATATTTTTTAATTTCAATAAAACAGAGAAATGTACATCTGATATAAAGAATATAAAGAATTTACAATAAATTGTACCTTTATTTTGCAATTAGTAAATGCTCTCTTTGTTTAAATTGTGCACGTTAAAAATAAAACGAATTAAAATATCTCAAATGAAAATTTATGACGATTATAATACTCAAAATTCTGAATGAGTACGAAAAAACCATGCACGTTCTCTCTGGGGAAGTATTTATAAGTATTATATAATATATTATAACACAAAAACCTGTTAAATTTTGATGTGCCAGATGTGTATATTTCGAAAAATCATTCCTCATCAGTGACACTAGGGGCCGAAAAGTTAAAAATATAAGCCAAACGGTTGAAAATGAATGAATTTTAAGTTCCAAAATTATATGAATCCAAATCCAGCTAAGAAATGCTTTGCATAAGGGGAAGAAAACTCAGTTTTAAATATATTTCAAAAATTAAGACGGCTGAAAATTGAATAGAAAAATTAAATATCTTTGTATAAAATTAAATATCAATTTGAAAAGACGCCTATATGTACTTGATAAAATTACATTGTCAATAGTTGACCATTTTCGTTTTTTATTAGTTGGCAAAATTTTTTAATATTAAAGTTACTCTGTTCCCAAATTAAATCAAGATTTGTTTACTCAATTTAATGATACATCATGTGTAATTTTTTAAATTTTGTTATTCAAATTAGTCGATTATTTACAAAGAAAATTTCTAAACAATTTATGGACAAATTTGTCAAGGAAAACAGCTTTGTACTTTTCAAAAGATTGACAAAATCTCTGAAAATACTTTGATAATTTTTATAACATAAATAACTCTGATTTATGAAACATATAAGTAATATTTATCATAAAGAACCTTTATTAACGAATTCAAACAAGTTGCATTTACGAGGCTTTTTTCTAAATATGGAAAATGATACCTTTGAAGTAAAATATATGATAAAAGGAATAACTTAGGATTTCTTTTGGAAGCTTTTCTTGGCTCAGTGACAATGCTTCTAGAAAAATTTCAATAGCATCTTCATTTTTTAACTCAACAATTTACTTAAGACTATTTAAATCTTGATAGTTTTACCACAAAAATTTGCACTATAATTATTAAATTGTATCCAAGGAACAAATAATAAAATTATTTGGTAAATATATAACACAAAAACAAGTTACATTTGATGTGCCAGATGTGCACATTTCGGAAATTCATTTCTCATCAGTGACACTAAGACCAAAAAGTTTGATAGATAAAAAACATAAGCTAAACAGTTGAAAATTATTGAATCTAAAGTTCCAAAAAATTATTGAATCTAAAGTTCCAAAATTATAAAACAATTTTTTGTTTAAATTCGTTTTTTTAATTCAGTAGCACGTTCTAATGTATAATAAAATGTTTAAGGCAAATTCTACTAATTCTGCTAATGATTGAAAAAACCTATACAATTTCTAATTGGTATCCAATTGTCTTACTACAATGACTCATAACACTTTTGAAAAGTTGTCCATATACCAATTTTTAATTTAATCATAGAATGCATTCAAAAATGGTAAATGACAAGGCAATGACGAATCCACCTTTAACTTTCACGGAAGTGAGACCCAATTACTACACCTATCGTGTATCGATTAGAATAATTCAAACAATGCTTCTAAACTAGCTGTATAGAATTAATTTTTTTTTTTCTAAAAAGAATTAAATAAAATTGAAGTTAAAATACCATTCTATCTTAAACTTTTCATAACTGAAAAATACATACAATGATTTGGGTGTATATATCTTAAATTTTATTATAATCAGAGGTCCAAATATATTTTTGTCTTATCTTGAAAATTTAAGCAGTCATGTTTTTTTTGTGTTTTTCGTTGCGTTTATAAAAATTAAAGACAAACTCGACACAATTAATCTAAATTAGAAATAAATACACAAAAGAAACAACAGATAGTTGTTCTTAATTATTTTGTAAGAGATAATTATATATATTTTAAATTTAAATTTGGGAAATTAATTAAAGTAAATTATTTAATTTTTTCCTACCTTGTATTACTTCAATAAATTAGAGATTATAATTTAAAATATCCATTGTCACAAATTTAATGAAATTAAATGTTATTAACTTATTGTTTCATCAAAAAATGTGTTAGAATTGTTTGATTCACAAAACGTTTTTCACTTCCTGTCTTCTTGTATAAATTTAACTGTTTATGTTTTATAGATTTATAGATTCTGTAATGATAAAGAAGTTTAAGTATATTTAATATGATCATAACAAATTTAGCCACAAAATTATAAATAATAGAGATAAACAACAATGAAATCTGTCTACATTTTAATACGAATTAAAATAATATTAGTGGTTAAATTGTCTGCATGTCAGTTATTTATTAACCTGATAGCCGTATTATAAGGTAAAGTCGAAGATATAAATCAAGTTTGTATACGTTATTTAATTATCTTAATGAAAATACATTTGAAAAAGACGTGAATAAGATATTTGACACTCTACTTGCGCCGATATTTAATCAAATAAAAAAAATAAAAAACTAGTAAAATAATTTTTACTTGACCAATAAAAATTCGGAATTTATTTAGGAATTGATTTTGTCAATATTAAATTCCAATTATTTTGATCATGCTTTATTTATGATTAAAATGTAAATATTAATTCCAAATTTATATTTTTAGATCGAAATCATTCCAAGAAAAAAAAAAGTTATCAAAATTGAACATAACTAAACAGTTTCTGGTTGCGCAGGAAATACAAAAGAGCAAGTTTCTTTCCAATTTAAATTTCTTTGTTAAGTCAAAAAGAGGAATTAAATTGTTATTCTTACTTATTTTTAAATATGATAAATATCAAATATTGTATTTGTTAACTCTAACAAATTGTCTAAAATTATAAATTTTTTTTATTCTACTTGGAAACTTCTCTTACGTAAAGTTTCTTTGAGTTTCTTTAGCTGCATGATTTTAAATTTACGAATTAACAATAATAAATCAAATACAATATTATATGTTTGAATTTTTATAATATACAAACAGTTTTGACATTTTATGTGTATTTATGAAACTGTGGTTGTTATTTAAAGGTGATTGTCTTCTTAAAGTACTTTTACTACACAAAATTTTAATTTTCTCTAAAGTAAGGAAAGTAAAATCAGAAGTTTAAGTGAGTGGAGTTTGTCTTATAATCTCACTATTTTGTTTAGTAGATTTATCATAACCTGATTATGTTTGGCGTTTTGGATGAAATGTCTTTTTTGTACATATTATTTATTTGCAAATTTTCTTCTTCTATTTCGAAACAGTGTTTGGTTTTCAAGTATCACGAAAGAATATTTTACATCACCTTAATAATAAGCAAGCAGGGAATGTAGAAGTTAAATTAATTTGTGTAAAAATTAAAAAAAAATATTATATACGCGTGACAGGTAGAGGTTGATAAAAATCAAAACAATAAATGACACACGCAATTACATTATTAATTAAATTAATTCTATATTTCCCGTAAACATTTTAAAATGCAATTTTTAAGAATTTTAATATGCCTTAAATGCACTTAAATTTACATCTTAAAAACATTGGTCGAAGTGATCAAAATAATTTTGTAATAAAAAATAAAATGGAATGTATAAAAATAAATAATAAATTGTAAAAAAATTGTTGGCATTTCAAACGTTCAGGAATTAAAATAAAACAAAAACACACCAGTCCGTATTGTCATAAATAGCATTTCTTATGTATTTATCTTTATCTAAATTCGAAAAATACCTCATGACAATGTCCAAAATGGTTAAATTGAAAAGTCTGTGTAAATTTAAAAAACAAAATAAAAAGAATAATTTTCTAAATATTTTTATATGTGGTCAGTTAAAAAGAAAATAACTTTTACCAAAAATTCATTTTTTTATTTTTAATTTCAACCTATCACTTTTAATAAAATATGAATTAATTTTATAAGCTAAAATGGACAATAAAATATATATCAAAACGGTGAAAGGTAAAGTTCATTTGTATTTTGCAATTTTTATTTGTTCTAAGAAATAAAGTAGTTTGTTTTCGTTTTTGGGCTTAAAACGTTATTTTAAAATTGTATAAATTATTTCCATTGCTAGATGTTATTTCTGAATGTTTTCGTGTCTACAAAACATTTCATCATAAAATGAACCGTTACAGACGTCAATGTAATATAAACCGTTCAGTAGAAACAATAGGCAGTATACGAATATTTAATAAATCAGACAAAATTAAGTGAAATCATGCGAAAGACATTTTTAATTAGCCTTTATGACTTCAAGTAAAATGCGCAAAAACTATTCAAGAGTCTGGTATCAGTTGCCATAGGGACCGTTTTTTATTTCATATATGTAACAGTGACTAAGCTTTTTCCAGAAAATACCATGTTTGATATTTGGGCTTTGACTAGATATAATTTTGCATTTATTGTATTTCAGGTTTGGAATTAAATTTTCTTCCTTTAAACATGAGTAAGTCAGAGAATCTCACTTGTCTAATCTGGTTTAATTTCTATTATAATTAAACTTTTTAAAAACTTCTTTCCTGTTGTTGCATAATCTTAATATGGAAATAACAAGTAAAATGGACTTTGATAAACGCCTTGGAGTTTACAAAAGGCTGCAAATTATGTTATATGCCTTCATATGACAGCGCATTATATCATCTATTTTTTTCCATTACTTAGTTCAAACAAATAGCAATAACAAAAACAAAAACCTTTTATAGATCCAGGCCAAAAGCAAATCAATTGGAGACTTCTGAAGAAACAAGTAAACAACAACTTTTTTATCATTTTCTTATATTGTCAAGAGTATTTGTAAGAAACATTTTTTTTAGAATTTCATTCGATATTTTTTATATTCATATTAATGGATGTCGTATCTTCAGACCGAACTTAGTGCATTTTTAGCTCCTTTTGGGGGGAAATTGGATATAACTAACAATATTTAAAACAAATTTACAAAGCACGGCCATTTCTAGGTAAAAGGTGACTGCATGGTATCTTTTAAATGGCCAACAAATTCTTTCAAAACTCGAATAAATTTATATATTTTCAAACTTTTATTTCACTATAAATTTAATCAAATTTATTTAGGTTTCCATTGTACTATCTTTTACTTTTACATTGTTCAAGAAGTAAACTCAGTCAATGTTGATCGCTCTGATGTTTGGGTCTTTTGAATTGAACTAATCCAACAGATACGGCCATTTCAATAGTTTTTGTCGAGTTTTTCCATGTCACATAATTTAAAGCGATTAATTTTGTTTCGTGTTTTTTGGTTGCATTCGTTATTGCCAAATTTATGTTTTTGGCTTCAAATGATCTTCTCCTATTAATAATGTAATAAGTTAAATGACTTTCTGAGTCCAAAAACTAATGTTATTGTTCTAGAAAAATTGATTTTCAGCTTTAGAACTACCGGTAACGAAACAGGATGTTCCTGAATTTTGAGTCAAGCTGTCATATGCTACCTTTGATTTTCATGATTTTTTTTATTTCTATTATTTGTTTTTGTTTTTGTTTTTTTTTTTTGTTTTTTTTGTTTTTTTTTTTTTTGAAAATAATACATTTCAAAAGTTGCACATGACAATGCGAAAAATTGCGACTTGAAAAAAACCTTAACATCCAAATTCTCAAATTATCTGTAATTAATTTTTATGGAAGTAAATTAAATTACTGACTTGTGATCTATTTCTGATTCTTAAGAAGCACTAGTTTCACCCTTGGTATGGGAGATATTACACTAAAATTAAAACTAAAAATGACTTCCTTGACAACACAAAAGTTATATAGACACTTAATTTCAGTTAAGTGGTACTAATTAACGAAATATGAGTTATAAATCATTGTGTATCGGTATTTTATTTAAATGGGCGTGAGCAAAATAAAATATCGCTTCCCTGTTTTGTTTTAGCTATGTCACTTGCGAACCCTTATGAAGCATAATATAAAAAGTTGTCATATGATTTCTTCATCTAAACAGTACGATTATTCGGACGAAGTACCTTTCTTATTTAAATTTCATAGTATAAATATTTATTTCAGTAAAAGAGATATTTTGACCTCTTTGTTTTACTGTCATCTGCTGAATTTGAATTTCTATTAAAACAATGCATTCAGAATCGTGTGCTGCATTATTTTTAGCATGACATTACTAAGAAATAAAATCACGAACGCACTCATTTTATTTTTTGATAACAAAACCCGCCTCGATGGCTAAGTGGTAGAGCCACCGGTTCGAGAGCGGGAGGTCAGGGTGGGGGTTTAAACCATGTCCAAGTTATATGTTAGACTTTTAATTTGAGATACTGCTTCTTTGCCTGGCTCTCGACAGGGGATAGATTATCGACTGGTGTCAGGATAACGTGACTAGGGGAGTGGTATGCTTGCCTGTGGCATACTTACTCTGTAAGCTAGCACCTTACTAAAAGTCGACCTGAATGCGCGCTAAAACAGGGCAGGCCTTTATACGCGCTTGCACACCTCACGTTTACACGAACAATGCAATGCGATGCAATTACATTATACTTTGACTTAATGAACATGTGAAAATATAGATATATGTTATGTATGAAGTTTTTGTAAACAATTTAATTTATGTTTTGAAAGTCTTTAGAAAAATAATAAGTTTGACCATTGAAACAGGTACGTGTTAGTTTCAAGAAATTTGGGTAGAACCATTGTTTGAATAAGTCCGAATGAGACATAGAGGGGTAAATAATATAACGATTTTTACCAGGGTCCATCCGCGTCCGTTAATTTAAATACACAGACATATATATGTATATATAATTATATTGATAAATGAATTAATTATGAATTCCCAGACCTTATCAAAAACAGGTATAGACAATATGTATGATAAATACCTCAAGTGCCTTGAAGGTTGTCCAAGGTTCTGACTTTTATGTGATATAAGCTTCCAACTGGTCTTTGATGTTACGCAATTACGTCTATGTTTAAGATCAATCATCGTGATATTTCTATTTGTCACAATGATTACTTTTATATGATAAGTAAAACTGTTTTAACGACCGACAGGAACCCCCAGCGCAATTTATCATTTATTTTCATATTTAAAACTTCGCCTTAAAATACTTACTTACAGAAAAAAAGACTTATCCATTAACTTATTAAACAATCAAAAGTAAGCATAGAAATAAAAATAAATCACTTTTTATGAGATTTAAAAAAAATTAAAGATTTTTTATCGGGAGAAAAAGAGGTTAAAATAATTGCGCTAAATGGTAAATTTGCATGCATTAGAAAATTGAATTATTAGTTTTTACCCCTTAAAGACATATTGAAAGTATAAAAGTATAAAATAATTATTTTTCCTGACTTTTGAGAGACATTTATTTTATGATTTATCCCTGACAATTTATGTAGAATATAGGTGCAACATCATGGGAAATAAAACTGTTTGTGATTCTTTTGACTAAAATAAAACTACCTTACCGTGTAACACATTGACTTCTTCTTTAAATTGGTGCATTATACGTTCACTTGGTACTTGCATTCCTAAAAGCATGGTGTAATTACGAATACAATACAATACAATACAATACAATACAATACAATACAATGCAATGCAATGCAATGCAATGCAATGCAATGCAATGCAATACAATACAGTACAGTACAGTACAGTACAATACAATACAATACAATACAATACAATACAATACAATACAATACAATACAAAATACGCTAGAAACCCCAAGAATAACAACAACACGATGGAATGAATTTTATATACTGTAATGATGACCATTAAACATTTTGAGCGTTGAACACATTCACAAAATGTCCAGCAGTCAAAATTGACCTAAGAACAAATTCTAGTAATGGCTTTACTACAAGGTTTTAACAGAGTTAACCAAATTGTTTACTATCTCTATTGTTTACATAGACGGTCACTATAAAACATTCAATACACTTAAGTGTCTTTTATAATTAAACAACTAGACGTCTTCCAACCTTGTAAGTTAAGCATTATTGTTAGCCAAAAAATATAAAGTGATTCGATTTCCTAGGTGTTTTCCGGACACCTACGTATAAATAAATCATGTTTAATAATATAACTGTTTATTTATAACCTTTTTTTTCTTTATTAGGTTATGATAATTAGAATAAATGACACAATTTGCATTTATTTGAAAATTTATTAATAAGTTTTTCTTCTTTATTGACATATTGTAATTAATTAGGCTGAAAATGAAGTAATGTTTTCTTTGACTATCAGATAACCTTTTTTACCTGATCTAGTTAAAATATTCTGGTGCAACAAAATTTGAACATTTTTGGATATTTTCATTCAAATTACACCCCGTTATATAGTCACTATCTATGCAGTAATTACACTCATGAAAATATCCAAGTAAACAACAGAATTTTATTGATTCAAATAAAAACAAATTGGAGTTAAGTTAAAGTTTACATTTTCTTGTGCATTTAGTTCTATTTGGATCTTAAATTAAATGGACCCATACCTTTATAGGTAAATCGCCAAAGCAAATTAACAGTACAAATTGATGTCTTAATTAAAAAATAACAAAGTGATGCCCGGGTATGGCTGATGTTCAAGACAAAGCAATGTTATTGGATATAGTTAGAATTGTAAAACCAGCACGTAATTCAACTAATACTAGAAAAAATACTTCAATGGATAATTTAGCTAAAAAATTGTAATAATTTTAGTTAAAAAAGTTGAACGTTAATCAGCCAAGCGATAAAACCTTTTTGCTTGCATATCTCATATTTTAGGAATGTTTCCTAATAAGCATACATTTTAGTCCTGCACTCCTCATTATGTGTTCAAGTATTCTACAAAATACAAATACTGTAGCCCTTTAACTGTTACTGGGACAAGACAGGTACCCGTATCTGGAGTGCATAAATTTATATAGGCACCTGACTATTCCACAATCGAAGTGTTTCAATCTTTTACTTATTATAATTTTAAGTATATATCCAGATTTTATTTATTTATATATGGATTTTTATTTAAATGTCTATTTCAAAAGAAAAAAACTGATTGATTTTAAGGCGTTTATATAAAGGTCTTCTTTTTTAAAAAACGTATGTCTAGTAAACCATCTTGAAGCTTAAATTTTGTGATCTTAACCATTAAAGACCAATATTCAAAGGTCAAGCAAAACTGTACTTTTCCTTTATGCTTAACAGAGCGGAAGTTTTCGTAAAAAATCGTTTTGGTTATAATTGACTTCCCATAGTCCAATGTTTTTTTCATTCTCAATTTTGCTTTTTACACGTGAGTGGTTTAGCTAGCTAGAAAGGATATGCTTACCTTCCGGAACACCCGTTCCTACTTTCTTTGTGAAATTTCACGTGTTTAACTTAATTTTGTCAGTTTCATAGTTTGCAGATAGCGTTTAATTTGTTTATATTATGTCTTGTTTTTTTGTTTATCATTTTTACTTCAGTTGTTGTTGAGATTTTAATTTTAATAGCTAAAACACTAAATACACTGCCAGTATGATATATCTCAGCAGATGTTCCTAAAACTTATTTTATCCAAGAAATTGTCCAGATTATTTTGCTTTTTGATTTCAGGAAGACCAAGAAAACATGGCAACATGACTTACATGACAAGGTACAAACGTATCCATATAACATTTAAAATATATAAAGAATGGTGTGTATCCAGTTGTAAATACAAAAAATGTCTTTTTTCATCAAAAAAAAAAAAAAAATAAATAAAAATAAAAAAAAAATAAAATAAAAATAAATAAATAAATAAATAAATAAATAAATAAATAAATAAATAAATAAAAAACACTTCACATCTAAACACATTAGTATTTAATCAGAGGGCATTTAATCAATAAATGGTTTGTAAATATATACTGCAATATGTGCACAGAAATAAAGAAATAAACACAACAGTAAGTCCATTAAAGTATCATTTTTAATAACAATTTTAATGTATTTAGAAATAATGACGACACCTGGGTAACGGTAACACACACTTGTCACGCTTTATGATTATACATTGTAGAACGGTGTGTTACATAGAAAATATCTGCTTGTCTCTAATAACTAGTTACGGACCATTTAAGTAAACTTTCAATATCTATTTTTTTAAAATGACCTATATACATTTAACATTTCGCTGTATATGAAAAAAATGTAGCTGCATATCATGTACATTGTAATACCCGAATAGGAAACACCCCCGTAAAATCGGAATGAAGTAATGTGTTGATTATTCTATTGTTACGCATTGCCACAATGTAACTTTTGAACCAAGAGAACTGTTTAGCTAAAACATTTGTTTAGTAATCGTTTTATCAAAATTAAGATTTTATTATCAATTTGTTAAATAATTCATTTTGCTTCTAAAATTTTCTGTTGACTTAGAGTTTAATCTGAGTCCAATTGCCAATGTTGACAACTTTATGGTGACCTTGAGTTAAATCTTGGTACAGTTGTCAAAAACGACAACTTAATGGTGGACATGTGTTCAATATCAGTACAGTTTGCCAATAACGACAATTTAATGGTGGACATGTGTTTAATATAAGTAGAGTTGACAATAACGACAATTTAATGGTGGACATGTGTTTAATATAAGTATAGTTGACAATAACGACAATTTAATGGTGGACATGTGTTTAATATAAGTATAGTTGACAATAACGACAATTTAATGGTGGACATGTGTTCAATATAAGTATAGTTGACAATAACGACAATTTAATGGTGGACATGTGTTTAATATAAGTAGAGTTGCCAATAACGACAACTTTATGGTGGACATGTATTTAATATAAGTAGAGTTGACAATAACGACAACTTAATGGTGGACATGTGTTTAATATAAGTAGAGTTGCCAATAACGACAACTTAATGGTGGACATGTGTTTAATATAAGTAGAGTTGCCAATAACGACAATTTAATGGTGGAAATGTGTTTAATATAAGTAGAGTTGCCAAAAACGACAACTTAATGGTGGACATGTGTTTAATATAAGTAGAGTTGCCAATAACGACAATTTAATGGTGGACATGTGTTCAATATAAGTATAGTTTGCCAATAACGACAACTTTATGGTGGCCTTGAGTTTAATCTTCGTTCAGTGCCAATGTCAACAACTTTATGGTGACCTTGAGTTTAATCTATCACAATCGCCAATAACGACTACTTTAATATTTCTTTTTAAACATGATCAAAACCAATGAAATTGAACTTGTGATAAAGATATTATAAAATAGTCCCATCTAACAGTAACATTAACTTATACAACCTTCAATTTTAGAAGTATCTTTCTTCTATAATGACTAACAATGGTTGGGGAAAAAAAGAAAAAGTTCCTTCTTTCCTGTAACTCTACAGAAATGTAGGGGTCTGGAAAATTGTTCCATCTGTGTGATCGCCGTACTTATTCTAACGATGACTCTTAAAACTTAGTAATTCTGTATTGTATAAAGTTTAAAATATTTATATTTTATTATAAATATACCTAATAAAATATTACAGCTTTTATTTTTAAAATTTTTTATGGTTTGTTAACCTATACATTCCCTTATGGTTAATCAGTATACTTTTTGTGTCATAATTGACTTTTTTAAAAAAAATGTTTTAAATTTTTGTTTCCAATGATGGAACAATAAGTGTGATAGTTTGGGTACCTCAAAAAAGTTATATAAACCACAAAACTAAAAAGTTCATATTTAGCTACAATTTACTTTTATCTATTGTTTTATGCGCTTATACTGTTTTTACAGAACCAGCGTTTGTAAATGTTCAAGCTTTGGAATGTTCAATACTATTTCAATCACATTATCGGTCACCTGATTAACATTAAATTTGGTATCCTATAACGTTTATATGTTATTTAGACGTTGAAGATTTCGTTATTATTAAGAAAACTCAGTTTATTGATTTGTCGTCATGTTGTTTTAATTGCATACCTAAATAATCCGAGCAGCGTTTTGGACTAGCATAGTCTCGATAACTTTTAAACTTGATCTTCGCAATTTTCTGTTCCATTAAAATAAAATCGACATTGTTGAACATCCTACCTTTTAACTAATAAACAGCTGTAATAGAGTGGTTGTTTTATGTATCTATGTAAAATACTGGAGAATATTGACAATATAAAACATCGTTAATTTGTTATTTATCATTTTAGATAAACGATAAATAATATCTTTATAAGAGTAATTGTTTTAACATACTCAAGTATTTTCTAACGAAGCTTAGTAAAATAAGGCAATGGTGATGATTTTGTCTTAGTGTGTATCGGCAAAACATAGATAAAAGAATAGAAACACCAACTTGACATTACTTTATTTTAATAGTCTATGTATATTTCAACCATATTATATTTTTTAATTAAATGAATATAATTAAATATTATAAAATGTGACAAAATACAAAGGATTGGTCAAACCTAAAATGGAGTGTAATGCTGGAAAAAAATATTTATGAAAACATCAGTTTGGAGATTACAACTGGACATTACAAAGTATTTTCCTGCTGGATAAATTTGGAAGCGAAAACAAATTACAATTGGAAGCAACAACTGGACATTACTTTATCGTTGATATATCGATACATAGATGATAGCTATATCCGAATTCTATAGTGTTATTTATACAAAAAGTGTTAGCAATGGTCAAACGCAAAATGTTTTGTGCAAAAAAAAAAAAAAAAAAAAAAAAAAAAAAAAAAAAAAAAAAAAAAAAAAAAAAAGAAAGAAACAGAAACGTCGGAGCGTAAAAAAGATTGGAGGCAACAACTGGACATCGCTTTATTTTTGTTTTATCTATATCAGTTATAACTATTTACGAAGTAGATGACGTTGTCCATTCAAATTGTGCTAGTGCTGGTCAAACTAAATAGATATTGCAAAAAAATCATACTTAAATGTAGAAGCGAATAACAGATTGAAAGCAACAACTGGACATCACTTTATCTTATCAAAGTCCATCAAATATAATGGACTACTGTATTCATATACGAAGTAATAGTCAGATAAAAAGCCAATACAGATGTCTCATTCTCCGGACAAATAGCGGTGAACATCTGTAACATTTAACCTTGTCATATTTATTGCCAAAAGTCTTTTATACACATTTAATGAAAATTGTTTCCCATCAGTCTCCAATAAATTTCAGATCGATCAATTGACAAATTTCCTGTTGAATATTTATGTTAAATCAAGTAGTATGTAATAACATATGGATGTTATTTGTTTTCTTTCCAATCACCCGTGATAACCCGGCCGTCGACCAGTGTCCAGCTAAAGCCATCACGTGTAACTATCATATTAACTGATGACATTAATGATTCTCCAGGGTGACCGTAATGAATATTTTAATATATTTTCTCAATACGAAGCATACAACAAAAAAACAATTATTTTTTGTCCATTCACCCATGATAACCCTATCGACCAGTGTCCAGCTAACACCGCGTGTCGCTATAGTAATAAATATATGAACATTAATGACTCCCGAGTGGCCATAATGAATATTTTAACAAGTATTAAGTTTCGTAATTAATACTACTTGGATATTTCCCTTGTTTAATTTTTGTATTTTTTTTATCGCTTTATTTATCCACTGATCCTATAAGTATGATAAATGACCACCAACTTTAATATATAATTAACGGTGGTCAAAAAGTAAATGTGTGGTCAACATCCTTTAATAACCTTGGGAGCAGCTGACCAGCTCATTCTACCGTTATCACAGACATTACTATTTCTGTTTTATCGTGCCTATTGTATTACTGTAAACAATTTAAAACTGTAACTTGTATTCTGCTGGCTGGTGTAAGCTGAGGGAACTTTCAATTTCACATTTTTATTACTATCTTACAAATCGAAGGATTTTTTATTTTTACGTTACCAAACATAAATATTGTATCTTGTATTTAAAAAATTATGTGGCATAAATGCTGCAAATAATTCAGCTTGTTATTTATGTTTTCGCACATTTTTATAAAAAAAAATTAAAATAAATGAATAAATAAAAAAAAATATATAACTTCGATAATTTAAGACGTCATTGCAATACAAATAGCTGTACATTAGATACAATATCTAAGACATTTAACTTTGTAATAGCCAGAACCACAACAAATCCTCCAACACGTATGAAAATAAATTAGGAGAAAAGGAAAACAAAATGAACTAAAACAAACTATTTAACAGCATGCTTTTATACAAGTTCAATTGTATGGAATGTCGAACCGATGTCAATAATGCGTACTTTTAAAACCACAAACCTCGCATACAAATAAACTGGCGTAGGGTAATAAAAATGTGTTGCCCAATTCAACACATAATTATCTATAATTAACGATCTATTTATGGCAACAGTAACAACACTAACTCTTGCGAAGAGCCAGTTGTTTGTTTGCTAGCACGATCGGTCATGTTAAGATGTTTATTACACCATGATCTGTATCGCCCGAGTGAAGCAAGCAAAAGGCGCGTAAAAGATGATTCAAAAAATGTTACAGAGCTGGGAACTCCTTGTTGTGCTTTATACTATTAAATCGTTTGACCTTCTATTGGAGTCACTATTATCACAGAGAATAAAACCCATATTATCGAAGAACGCATAAACTACGATGGTGCTTAGGCGAACTTGCAACAGCAATAATAGTAAGCATTAAAGGCATAAAGTATGAAATATCCTTAAAACCGACAAAACCACCTCTTATTGTAAAAAAATGTTAAAACAAACACAACCATTAATTACAGGCCATGTGTTAACAACTTAATTACTTCTTAAACGGACATTTACTGATAGATAAGCTTTAAAATTTGAAGTTTAAATAAATATTATAAGGATGTTATTATTAATTTATTAAATCAAATAAAATTTTCAAGCAAACATTCACACTAGCCTCTGGTCAAGGGGTCAGATAGTCATATAAGGTTATTGACTTGAAACGTCCAAACGATGACCACTGCCAGGTACTGTCTTGGTTATACAAACATGTTGTAAAATGATAAATAATGTGTCCAGATTTTGACCAAGGTCGAACGGACATCAGATAAGAAACAGCTGTATTCAAATGACCAATGCCTTTTTGAAACAAAAACAAAAATATTTATTTGTTTGTTATGAGATTCTTTGGACAACATACATACATACATAGATACACACACACACACACACACACACACACACACACACACACACACACACACATATACGGATTGTTTCCATTGTTTTATAGAGTGCGATATTTTGTATCCTTTAACAGTTTAAATCGTTAAAAATACTCGAAACTGAACCACTAAATAAATTTGATGAGCGTTCAAAGTCAGGATTTATAATCATTAATGCATTGTCTGTTTGCATCTGATTTTTGTCAAGTACATATTATTTATGTGCAAACCCGTTCAATATCTTATTTTGTAAATACCATATTAGTTTTCGTCGAGTTCAGAGTTTATTAAATATTCAAAGATACATTCTAGCTTTATTCACGACAATTATCCGCACGGAAAGTTTAATGTAAGTAACACACACAGATAGAAAATGTCCTCCGGCATTTATTGTTTATCACTGATAAACCATAGGCCATTATACAAACTATTGAATCAAAGTCTTTAAAAACATTTATTATCTAAATTTGAGAAAACTTGGTGTAATTGAGACCAGTATTCAAAAAACCAAACTTCCAATAATGTATAGTTTACCAAGAAATAAACATTGTTGTTCCGGATGTGACGATACAAAGAGAAAACTCTACCCAGAATTGTAAACACAGTGTTGAAGTGGTTTTACAATGCCGATACTTTAAAGACACGTGAAAATTGATGATATCTACAAAAAATGAAATAAACCAAATAACTATTTCTTTTGTTACTTCTTAAATGTTGTCTGTCGAACGTGTAAACAATGCAGATAGTTTGAAGACACGTGATAGATGATGTAGATTAAAAATGATTAATTATTTGGTTTGTTACTTCATAGTTGTTGCTCATCGAAGCTTTTTACTTAGTCAAAAATTTAAAAGACGTAAATAGAAATGTTACCTAAAACATAAGATATATATAAGCTTCTCGGTTTGGTTTCGTTTCTGAATTCAGTTCTGAAGTGTGATTTGCTGACGTAAACCTCAATACTAAATCAATAGAAAAAACTGCTCATATGTGCAAATGTGCGAAGACCAACTTATAGAATGAATGTAATACTGAAGTTCAATGAGTATTTTAGCTCAATATGCGAATTTTCATGACATGAAAGTTGTAAATGAAAGAACAACAATTACAAGCAAACTGACAGAATGTGCCTCTGTTGTCGCCTTTGATTGGTACAGAATGTGCCTCTGTTGTCGCCTTTGATTGGTACAGAATGTGCCTCTGTTGTCGCCTTTGATTGGTACATACGAGTTTCGAAGTCTCCTTTGATTGGTACTTACGAGTTTCGAAGTTTTTATTTCCCAGTCTTTATGTCTATACAGGATCACGCTTCTAAAGCTTTATATGTAGTGGATGGAAAAATTTAGAAAATAACTATAACTAATTTTCTTCTATTCCCTATTAGTATTTGTGTAACCAGTTTTGTGTCAAGGTTGTAGATTTTCAGTGTTTTATGAAAAGACACGATCGAACATTAATTTTATTATATGAAGGGTCGTGATCGAATGGAAAATATTTAGATGATAGTTGTAGTAAACAAACTTTACAAGTTAAACAACTGACACTTTTGGTCAAAGGACGTAATGGTCATACCAGGTTATTGACTCTACACATTCTACAAATGACCACTTGTGTTTAGCCAGAGGTAGTGTGTTACACACGGAAGAGTTATGTTGTTTTGTAGATGTAAACATATTCTCAAAGTGCACAACAACAATTCTATATATGTAAAGGATACTAATACACCCAGTACAAATTACGTACATATTTGTTTATATAAGAATAAAATTCATAATATCTTTTCAAAAACAAACATATTGGTCCATAATCATTTCATAATCCTATATATATATATATATATATATATATATATATATATATATATATATATATATATAGAAAGAAAGAAAAAAGAAAAAAAGAAAGAAGATAAGAAAAGAAAGAAAGAAAGAAAGAAAGAAAGAAAAGAAAGAAAGAAAGGAAGAAAATATTGGCAAATTAAGTTTTTACGCAATTAAAGAAGTGAGGTCATGTTTACCGGAATGGTAAGCACTTCCTGTCTATTTAGCCGTTACGTTTAAAGACTTTACATTGGTATCCAGTGCGACATTTGTTTGCTGTTTTAGTACCGGGGGTTTATAATTAATGACACCCTATGTGCTTGTCTATTCTTATCATGACTAGCTTTGCTGTTTCTGTTATTAACTTGTTTCAGGTTCCTGTGTTTGTTGGCTGTTTGTGTCATAAACCATTTCTGAATGTATTTTATAATAAAATTTAAAAATGGTATATGACATTTGCAAGTATATTTTTCCGTTAACGAAGAACGAAGAGCGGGGAAAAAAAGAAGATAAGACAAATCTCGGTTTATTGATTTAAATATACTAGTATATACTAGACTGTCTTGAGCAACTTTCATAACATTTAAATTTTTAGTCTAAAAAAAATAAACTTTAAGAAAAAAAAAGATACACTTTTTTTTTTTTTTTTTTTTTTTTTTTTTTTTACATTTTTGGAGGTACTTTACAAACTTGTATAAATTTGCCAACTTGAAACAAAATTAAACAATATTGAGGACATTGCTTTCATATTGTTTTTCCATTAAAACTGTATGACACGTTTTGTTTTCAGGAAAAATGTTGTTTTCGACATAATAATTTAAATATTAAGAAACTTGTTTCAGATGTTGTAGTGTCTCTGTCCTGGGCCCGGGGATTAATCGCTGTTGTTATGTCGTTTAACGTCACACCGGCAATCTTTCAGCTTTTCGCGACAAATGGGGTCAACTGTGTTTTACCGGTGAGTCCTTTATAACTTCTAATCTGTAACGAAAAAAAAAACTTTTTAAAAATTTTATCCAGCAATTTGTTCTAAGTGTTAAAAACATCGTCTTGTTCCTGGTATTTTATTGCGCAAGTTAATTCCCAGAGGACTGATCTGGCGAAGTCATCATAAGGGCAAGGCCAAAAATGTAGCAGAGTAAATTCAGTAAAGCAATATGAAACTGAAACACATGTGCAATGGAAAAAAAGAATGAACCGAGACTATAAACAATTAGGAACAACTATTAGCGTCGGATGGGCACTGTATATCAGTATAAGATATTTGAGTAGCCATCATGAGTTCTCTGTATCATTTACAAAACTAAGCCCAAATAACTCTGACAAATATATTCCGTATTAAATTTAAAAAATGCATATTTGATGATCACTGGGGATAATAAGGACCTATTAAGAGACATTTTCATTATATCTAGTGCGCTGCCATATTGCAGTGCTTTCTTGGCTATGATAGCAATAATCAAGTCTGAAATTTTTAATGTTTCTATCAGATTGTTAAGACAGCAAACATTCGCTTTTGGATCCCGTGTTAACAACCACTGTGTTCTTAGACAAAAGAATTTGTTACATAAATATAGGTTTATTGATTTAAAAAAAACACTGGAGGTCACCTAAACTACAAAAATAAAATCAGGACGGTTAGTACATTAATTACTAAGAGCTACTGTCTGCACTTCAAAGTCTGTAATCAAAGAAGGAAATATGTAACATCTTTCTGATGATTATTTGTCAAACTTATCATTCATAACTTCTAATTATAAAAAGGTTCACTGACTTGGCTTCTTTTATCTTCACCGGAATTAAGTGGTCATTTATATTACGTCCTAACTAATGGCAATTAGGATTTTAGCTGGCTTCAAATTGGATGAAAATAGACATAATATATTTTATAAAAATAGCAACATCATCATTTAATTAGGATCTCTGTAGTTATCAGGAACCGTCAACAGGACAAAGGAAAGCTAATTACTTTGTGTAACTCCGGACAACTGTTATACTGTAGAATGTAGAACATCATTAAAAGCACGTTGTTTTTTTATATTTCCAACTCTGTCAAAAACATCAAAAATAATATTAATATATACCATTATAAACAGTATAATTGTCTTTATTTGCTTAGAATCTAGAATCCATTGCTTTTCTGTCATTAGTTTAATATCTTAACGGATGGTGGCTAAAAAAAAGAAATGTTTACCTATTTCGTCTCAAAAGCTTGACTTTTGTTTGTGAATGGACAAAAAAGTTCACTGACAGTTTTTGAATTTGAAAACAACCTTACATATAAGGCAAAACCAATTAACAGTGATTTGATTTGAAAGTTCTTTTGCTTGTTTGTGTCGTGTTCTTGATTGTTTTGGCTATCGGGTATCGTGTCGTGTTCTTGGTTGTATTAACTAATGTCTTTATGTCGTGTTTTTGTCTGCAGTAGCTGTTGTGTATTGTGTCTTGTTCTTGGTTATATAAGCTGCTGTGTGTTTTGTCGTATTCGTGGTTGCATTAGCTGTTCTTTGTTGTTGTGTCGTGCGAGTAATTGGTTATACTAGGAATTTTGTACTGCTCATATTTTTGATTGCACTAGCTGTTATGTGTTGTGTCTTGTTCTTGGTTGCACTAGCTGTTGTATGTTGTGTCGCGTTCTTGGTTTCACTAGCTGTTGTGTGTTGTGTCTTGTGCTTGGTTGCACTAGCTGTTGTGTGTTGTGTCTTGTTCTCGGTTGCACTAGCTGTTGTCATGATCTTGGTTGCACTAGCTGATATGTGTTGTGTCGTGTTCTTGGTGATACTAACTGTTTTGTTTTGTATCGTGTTTTGGTTACATAAAATGTTGTGTGTTGTGTCGTGTCATTGGTTGAATCAGCTTGTGTGTGTTGTGCGTGTTATTGGTTATATTAGCTATTATGTACTGCTCGCATATTTAATTGCACTAGCTGCTGTGTGTTCTTGGTCGCACTAGCTGTTTTGTCATGATCTTGGTTGCACTAGCTGTTTTGTCATGATATTGGTTGCACTAGCTGTTTTGTCATGATATTGGTCGCACTAGCTGTTTTGTCATGATATTGTTTGCACTAGCTGTTGGGTGTTGTGTCGCGTTCTTGGTTTCACTAGCTGTTGTGTGTTGTGTCTTGTGCTTGGTTGCACTAGCTGTTGTGTGTTGTGTCTTGTTCTCGGTTGCACTAGCTGTTGTCATGATCTTAGTTGCACTAGCTGATATGTGTTGTGTCGTGTTCTTGGTAATACTAACTGTTTTGTTTTGTATCGTGTTTTGGTTACATAAAATGTTGTGTGTTGTGTCGTGTCATTGGTTGAATCAACTTGTGTGTGTTGTGCGTGTTATTGGTTATATTAGCTATTATGTACTGCTCGCATATTTAATTGCACTAGCTGCTGTGTGTTCTTGGTCGCACTAGATGATGTGTGTTATTGGTTGCACTAGCTGTTTTGTCATGATCTTGGTCGCACTAGCTGTTTTGTCATGATATTGGTTGCAGTAGCCGTTTTGTCATGATATTGGTTGCACTGGATGTTTTGTCATGATATTGGTTGCTCTAGATGTTTTGTCATGACATTGGTCGCACTAGCTGTTTTGTCATGATATTGGTCGCACTAGCTGTGTTGTGTCGTGTTCTTGGTTTTACTAACTGTTGTGTGCTGTGTCGTGTTCTTGGTTTTACTAACTGTTGTGTGCTGTGTCGTGTTCTTGGTTTTACTAACTGTTGTGTGCTGTGTCGTGTTCTTGGTTTTACTAACTGTTGTGTTGTGTCGTGTTCTTGGTTTTACTAACTTTTGTGTGTTGTGTCGTGTTCTTGGTTTTACTAACTGTTGCGTGTTGTGTCGTGTTCTTGGTTTTACTAACTGTTGTGTTGTGTCGTGTTCTTGGTGATATTGGTTATTTTTTGACGTTTATAAGTTTGGTATATTATTCTAACAATTATTTTAATTTAGCCAGGTTAAGACGTCTTACAGCTTAGTAAGAAATGTACTTGCGATCATTGATGTTCTAAAATGTTTTGGCAACTTCCCTGTCTGATATTTTGATATGATGTGTCACAAAATATTATACAAAAATGACAAATATTTAAACAGTTCTATTTAATTGAAACCCTATAAAATGGAAATATAAATCAGAAAATGACAGCTTATATATAAAGTAAGATGTTTGAGAAACATTTACGTAAACTGGAAATGATTTGGGATTTTTTTCTTGGCAAATAGAGGAAACGAAAAAGACCCATAGTACCTCACATGATAATACTATTATGTCTAGACCAATTTTTTTCTATAACAAAAACTAACGTTTAACTTTTAATGCTGTGTAATAACCCTTAATATATCTAAAAATAGGAAATGGCGAGATAATGTACAAGTTCGTATGCCCCACAAATTAAACCATGTGTCAAAATTAATTTATTATATTCTAAATCTAAATTTCTATGTATTTTAGTTTTTAATGCGACATTACTATTTTTGGTTCTTAAACTTTACGATTGCTAGAATAGATAAATTGTGTCTTTTTGAAAGGCGTCTGTTAGAACTTACACAAGTTTAAATATGGCATTGACACGCGTAACATCACGCTGCATGCTTATCACATACGCATTCATCTTATATCTTATTTATATAAGAAGCAAATAAAGCGCTGGATATATGTTACAGTCCTGACCAAAAGGCCAAAATTGAAGTTCTTAACCGAAAATCAATGTAGTATTTACCTTGGGAAGGAAAAAGCGTAGTTCATTGCGGTCTAAGGCCTCGGTGCCGCCGAGTGGTCTGAAGAAAAAAGCGCTTACGGATTACAGCGCCTCTTAACTCCTCCTAGGTTCGAATCCCACTCAGGCACATCCCAGTGTAATAATTTGTCTGTTCGAAGTTCGGGTGGTTTTCTCCAGGTACTCTTGTTTCCTTCACCATCCCAGAACTTACCGCCTCGACATGAATAAAAGAATCTTGACTGGGCGGTAAACGTCATTAATTCACTCAACTTTTTCCTTTGCTGTCTGTTATTTTATATTGTATTAATAAAGTTTGAATTTTGTTGGTAAAGAATATAAGTTAACGCCAAACGAAGTCAATATATGCTTTTGTTCGAGTTTTCCTTCACCGAGTAATTGCTGTCTGACACAATTTTGCAACTTGCTTAAATGTAGCTTTGTCTGTTGTCCACACACGTGCCTCAGAGTTAGTGTGTTCGGCTTGACAGCGGGATTTGGATTTTGTGAACTAAAATCCCGGTCGGATCATTATAAAGAAATTTTACCATGAGAAACCGCTTCCTTGTCTGGTTCTTGATATTAAGAGAACAGGGCATCAACTGTCTTATCATTCAGTGTCAGGCTAGTACAAGACAAACTATAAAACGCGCGTCTCACGCCTACACAAAATATATGTTAAAGATTAATAAACTTCTCCCTTCAGGTAAAGCTAAAAATTGCCGATTTGACGTTGAGCAAAATTACAGCAAACCAACTGTTGTCTTTTGTATGTTCACGAATTTTACAATTCTCTCGTCGTTTCTTTCAACATAATGATCTTTTATTTTTTTTTCAAGTCGTGATTTAAATATTAGTGATCAAAATTCAACAATATTTTTTCCCCTAAATTTCTTTAATAACTTGTGTAATGACATATATGTTCTAATTATTTGTTGAGTTCTGGTAATCAAGTATTATATAGAGTTATCGCTCTTGGTGTTATTGCACACTTAGATAACACTATTGATACTGCGAATATGTAACAGAAATCAACATAAAATATCTTGTCAATTAGAAGTGATGAGGACCCTCTTAATTTTTGCTATAAACATAATACATATGTCAAGGGTCCCGCAATGTCATATTTATATCTGGTGACATCTCAGTATAAGTGAAACATTACATGTTTTGCATTATACGTCACAATTAATCATTTTAAATTAAAAACAGATAATGAAACAAATAAGAACATGTGATGTTTTAATGATAAATCGTTTCTAGGAAAATAGTTATACAAAATATTAAAATGATCATACAAAAATGATCGATGTTAATGTACTTAAAACTTGATTTGACACAGGCATTACGTTTATATCGCCTTTTAATGGTTAAATAAAATGAATAAGACTTAACAGCGAATATTTAAATGACTTGCTTTTACATTATCAGAAACATTCTAAAACCGATGACACTATTTTATTAACGGTCTTGAAAATTATTTAACCCTGGCTGTGTCTGATCAAAATCTTAAAATATCTAGTGGCTGTTCTTTCGCCAAACACTTGCATTTAGAAATAAGTCATGAGGTACTTTAGAAGAGACCCTAAAAACCGATTCCACGTGTCACTGCAGTCATTGCATGCTAAAGAACCCCTCCTGCACATTGCCACTTCAAAGGTAAGAATTTCTGCCACTTCACCTACAGCTGGTGATGTCTGGATATAAGTGAAATATTCTTCACAGTGACGTAAAACCCCGATCCATCAATCAAAATTATTCGAAATACATTACATACAATCATAAGAACACAATTCAAATAGAACCCATTTCGGTTATATTGAAAACATTACTATACCTTCAAATAAATAAACTTCATGTAGCGTGGCAAAATAGGTTAGTATTGTACGGTAAAACAAATAAATCAGGCTAAATATGATTGGTTGAATGTTGTTTTACGTCACATCAGCAATTTTTCAGCTATTTGTAACGAGTCAAATTTTATTAATCTTAAGGATTATTTGGTGCTTGATTGTGCAAGTGTTTCTGGTCCCAGTTTCACAACCATTCACTCAAATGAGTGTACACTCAACTCAAATGTTCACTATTTTCTCTCATCAATATTTTTGATAATTTTAAGTTTAATGAGACAATAATTTGTCTTATTAAAAGAACTCACAATAAAAACTTAAACTATAATATTAGGTATTGAATGTTACTGTGTGACGTCACAAAAATTGTCATTGAAATATTTCCCTATCTGGGTTAAGTGTACACTCAACTGAGTGAATGATTATGAAACTGGGACCAGATCTACATTGTGCTAGTGCGCACTTACGATGACCTAGTGCACGACTGGTACACTCGCCCGAAATATCGCAGATTAACATCGCAGACCACTGAGTCTAAAACCAAATCGTACGACAAGAAAAAAAACCTTTCTCACGGCGGTGAGACGCCTTGAATTTAAAGGCTTACGCCTTATTTACTCGGCAACCGCTGCCTCTTGTTAATTATAAATAAGATCATGCTTTCCTGTTTGAAATCATGCAGTATGGGAAAGAATTTGTTCGCAGATAATTAAAGGCGCTATAATGAAAAAAAATTCTTTCAGTAAAATCAACTTGATTGAATTTACATTTCATTCGTTTCTATTTATTTTAGCTTATTTTATCAGCACATGTATCACAATCTGAAACACGATTTAAAAAAGTCTGTCTGTCTTGAGAGACTGATTGTAGATGCGTTGTGATTGTTGTAACACAAATAATATAAAAGCGCATTTTCTTCGGAAACAATATAAATAAATAAATAAATAAATAAATAAATAAATAAATAAATAAATAAATAAATAAATTCAAAATTAAACCTTTAACAGAGACGCATGTAGAGTATTTAATGAAACTTTAATTTTACAGCGACTAATCCTAATCTAGAAAATTAACACACGTGACCACGAGCCTAAGTACTTATTGGTCACTGTCTTATTATGTGTGACCAATCAATAACTGTTTTAGTGCCTTCATTGTTATATGTTTGTCTACCGGCACAGAAATGCATGCAATCTCCAAGATCCGTTTGTTTTTACACTTCCATGATTTTACATTTTTGTACAATGTAGGTAGCAAAGAAAACCGGTATATTTTCAAGTATTCTTTTCATACGGGAAATAAGTCTTTTATATTTAGTAAAATTACATTTTTCAACAGTATTTTTGCTAATAGCAACAACTTGAGCACTAGTGTAATTTATAATTTTTCGGTAAAGTCGTGTCGCTTATTTTACAGCACTAAACAACCTGAAAGGACATCTACCTGCTTCTAGAGTGCAAGGTCTTTTTAGGAGAGGTCGCAAAAATAGCTGAGATGTTAAAATGGTTTAGTTACTTTTTTTAATTTGAATTCACAATGTCTGAACAATCGGTTGTGTAACATTGCAAAGTTCGACACTGTTAAGGCAAAAATGTGACAAATTCCTGCAATTTAGCCTGAAATCACACTCGTGACTGCAGAGTTTTATCAAATTTTGTTGGGGGATAATGATTTTTACATTACAAATTTAGAAATAAATATTTCGATATTCATTATTATTAAGAGTAAAAGTGCTGAGAATTTAAAGAGTTGAGAATTTATTTTCAGAAGATAATGCCCCTCGCCTATCTACTCTTGAAAAAAAAAATCCCAAGGAGACATTCCTAAAAGCAGTTCGTGTATTAATATATTACTGGATAGAAGTTTGATTTTTTTTTTTTTTTGGAAAGCAATATAATGTAGATGCTGATGAATTTAAAAAGTGTTAAAAAAGAAGAACTATATACATTTGTATTTTTGTACAGAACATAAAATCACTTAGTTTTTCACCTTTTTCTGTAAATCATTCGACCTTGTATACGGCAGCTGTCTATTGCGAACCAGATTTATGAGAAGTTTATATTACATCAGTAATTCAGAAGTTAAAACATCTGCGACATGTTGGACGGACTACAGTAATTCAGAAGTTAAAACATCTGCGACATGTTGGATGGACTGTAGTATCTATGTTGTTGTCTGTCTGTAACCATAGAAAACTTAAACGAATAAAATAGAAAGAAATGGAATTATTATAAGGACCTACAAATCTCAGAACACACCAATGGATGTTTACGGTTTTATTATTATTATGTTTCGTGTATGTTCGAAAGTCGGAAGTTTTGTATTGTCCTGATATTTATTTTGTTTTTACTGATTGTCCTGAAGTGTCCTTGACTCCAGATGACAAATTATTCATGTGTAAAATAGTTTTATAATAAGTGCATCTAACCTCATGTTACGTGGTCCTCAAGTCAACAAATCCTGAACTTTATACGTGGAGTTGACAGGGTTTCATCAATATACCCTGTATAGATCTCATCAATATACCCTGTACAGATCTATATCACGCATGCGTACCTGATGGTTTGATGTACCTATTTTACAATTTAAAATTACATCACTAAATAAATACAGTATATGTGCATTTGCTAATGTTTTGAATTCAAACTCAACAAGAATTTCGAATCGACAAATATTTGGTTTTGCTTCATTTTATTTACAGCATCTCGATCCATACTTTATATTATATATATATATATATATATATATATATATATATATATATATATATAAACATCATTAAAACACTGTTTACACAACGCCTGTAGCTTAAACCACCTATCATTAGGTGACATTACTGTTGTGTACGGTTTGAATGCTACATGTGAAAGTATTCATATATGTATCAAAAGAAAAAATAAATATAATTATGTACAATTTAGATTTGTTAAATAAACTTTAATGTAGAACATGTGAGTTGAACAAAATTGTCACCATGGTATTATCATCAAAGGTTTTGATTGCAGTTGGTAAACTAAGAATAACCTTGTAACGAGTTTTGCATGCGGATTTGAAAAGGAACAAACCTGTGTTCCATCCTACTTACATCACATGCTTGTCTTTTAGGCAACAATAACAATAATAACGCATTAGAACATTTGTTTGAAGGGATGCCCCTAAAAAAAAAAAAAAAAAAAAAAAAAAAAAACAACAACAACAACAACAACTTTAGATCTAAAATTGTGTCTGATGGTACAAAAATTATGTACACATGCTGCACAGAATCGTAAGATTGATATGTGATTATGACCTATCTTGAACATTATCAGTTCGTATAAGAAACAAGTTTACAAACAATTAAGTTGACTAATTAAAAAAAACTCGTCTCAAAAAGGACATATATTCAACCAAACTCTTTAGAAATAAAGCAACAACTTTGGACGCCGAATAAGCTCAATGTTATAATACAGCAGTGTACAATTCAAATAGGCTTTTTAGTTTCATATAGTTTTAAAAAATAAAATAAGAACTTCCAACTAGAAGCGCATATTAACACCTATGTTCAACTGCTCTTGTTTCGTTTTTGTAGCACTGTGCTGCTATAGCTACTTTCAAGAATCAAGTATAGATGTTACTTCTCACACAATATTAGAAATTGGCTGTTTTGTAAGAACTCAAATACAGTAAAATGTAGTCTAAACTAAAAGGCTATTTTCTCAAAATTATTACACCTAAAATGTCTTGTTTTACCTGATGCTAAGTAATGCAATGTCATATCACGTCTATGATCGTCTTACTATCCAGATATTGTTATATCATATATTGTTGACATCTTTAGTTATGTCAGTGTAGCTGCTTGATGTTATGTCTCTTACATAAAATTAATGATAACTCGTTTTTTTACACAGGTACTTGGGGACGGGTACCCCCCCTTCTCTTCCTGGAATCATAAAAAACAATTGTGTTTTATATGATGTGATATGGTCGATTTTTTCGACTTTCTTAAAACGGATCGTACTCAGGTAAAAAGTCTTGTATTATAGTTGATACATCATCAGGAAATATTTAAAAGTAAAAAAGTCTAGATAATTTTTATTAAATTGCCCAGAAAACAAATATCCAGGAAGAGAGAGAGAGAGAGAGAGAGAGAGAGAGAGAGAGGGGGGGGATACCCCCAAGTACCTGTGGTTTTTAACACCGAGTATTAAAGTACCTAATCTTTCCAGGTGTCTTCAGCAGCCAGCTTTGTACAGTCAGATCCCTCGTCCTTGAACATATCGCTTGTTTATCTGATCTTGCTGGTATATGGCTATTTGACCTAATGGCCTGAACTGACCATTTGACCAGAGAGACAAGTAATCACATGTATGTGTGAGATATAAACACTTCATTATTGACCACAATGACCATACTGACCACTTGTTGTGTAAATAGATTTAGTGTTTGATTGATTTTAGATTAAGAGTTCGCAACATCATCGGTCAATAAATAAATAGTTATTAAGTTTATCATCTATTAGAATAATGTATTTAGGGGGTCTTCTTGATTTCCCCAGTTTTAATTACTGGTGTTCATAATACATGTATTGGTCTTAATTGTTGTTTTAGAAATTATAGTCTATTTTACATTTTGTTGAAATCTACCTGAGATTTTGTTGAAGAATTGACCTTTACTTAGTGTGATTCTGTTGACTACTTTTTTTAAATTAAATATATATTATTATATTACTGTAACATAACAACATAAACTGACATTGTGTGTTCCATTATTTCTATAAATTGTTTTAAATATATAACGCAGTTAAATTTTGATATGCCAGATGTGCACATTCCTCATCAGTGACACTAAGACCGAAAAGTTTGATAAATAAAAAACACAAGCCAAACAGTTAAATAATAAAATAATGAATCTACAGTTCCAAAATTATATAAATCCAAATCCAGCTAAGGAATGCTTTGCATGAGGGAACAAGCCTTAGTTTTAAAGAAATTTCAAAATTTTAACCGGCTGAAAGTATGATAAATGGTACATTTTAAATCATTTACAATACTAAATATTCATTAATAGAACATAGATAACTTTCTCTGTGATTAAAATTGTGGACATTCCGAAAGTAAGACTTAACATGGAAAAACTACGGTAACCAATACAACTTGAAGCGCCTTGATGTAGGAACAAAGTGTCTACTGTTTCTATTGAGCCATTGAATCATATTGTCTTTCTTTTTTTTTCTCCCTTTCTTTTGTATAAACCCTACATACGGCTGATGAAGCTTGCAGATGCCGTCAGACCGTGGATTTAACATTAAAATATGGACGCAAATAGTCAAAGTCTAACCTCTTGATCCTAAATGACCACTCAAACTACAATATACCGCATAGTTAATCTGCAGGTGGTCTTGGTCAGTATAATGACTTTACTGAGTGACCAACATAACACTATTTCTATGCGTCCTTAATTGACCTGATAACGGCCGTGTCCCGATATGACCTATACACACTGGCTTGATATAAGAATGAAGAGTGAAGCGGAGTAATGGTGTTTTACGCCTCAGTCAAGATTCTGTTCACGGTCAGTTCTGGGAAGTATAAGGAAACCGGAGTACCGGAATAATGTCGATGTTGGCAAGTGAACTGTCAAACCTTTTCACGATAGAATCAGCCACGACTAGGATTCGAAACTGGGATATGATCTGCAAGCCCGGACTTTAGACCACTCGGCCACCGAGACTGGGAAATGGATGAAAACCCGGAAACAATTATCTTCGTATTTATTATTTTTATTTATTCAATTTTTACAGAGTATGTCTCGGAACAAATTATGTTATATAAAGTCAAATGGAACTCGTGTTATAGAGGAAACCCCGTTCAGTACAAAATTTTAATTTATTATTGTGCAGCCTTTCTCAGTGTCGTGAATAAAGTTTCTGGTCTGTCAACTAAAGCTGACAGAACAATAGAACTAAGTCGACAGTATGTGTGCGCGGGATAACAATAAATGTGAGCAGTTTGTCGTAGAACAAATATGTTCTGAATAATATAGAAAACCATGTTATACATTTTGCAGAAATAAACGTACTTTTGTTATATGGCGCTCTGGAACCGATATGATTTATTTATATCTTTTGTGTATATCTTTTGTATCGGTTTTTATAGCAAATTATTTAAATCTAGGTTTGCTCCTAACTTATTCTAGATAAAACCATTAATTAATGATGATGTTATGCCAGGGATGTTTTTTCTTCATCAAAAATAAAATTGTCAGAGCGTTTCTAATGCATCCGAGATCTCCATCGACATTAAATATTGACCAACTCTAATATTTTGCACATTTTTAAAGCTTGACAATATTTATATATATTAATTGCTTATGTTTTATTTATTACGCACCCCATTTTTACCAATATTGTGATGGCAAATTGTGCCTGTATCGTACATTGTGTTGTGACGGGTTTATTCTTGGCCAAGCTTATAACTAAGCATCTTTACAATGATTCAATGAAATTTGAATTAATGTGCATTTGAGCTCTTCTGAATGTTACGTCTTTACAAGTTTATCATCGACATACGGAGGTGCTGGATAATAATAATAATAATAATAATAATAATAATAATAATAATAATAATGATGATGATGATGATGATGATGATAATAATAATAATAATAATAATAATAAAAAATAAATGAATAAAAAATAAATAAATAATAAGCTTTTGTATCTAACATAATGTGAGCAATTTTTTTGATATGCGTGTGTTCGTTTGCCCAGTAACACTAGGGTATTTGTGGGTACAGAAATTATGAGGGAAAACATTGGAGGGTCTACGGGATATTTGCCTCTACAGTGTCATGCATGAGTAAAAAATCCATGAAAATTTGTAAAAATTACTTTTGAACAAAAATCCTATTTACAGACTTAAGAATCCGTTCCTCCTCCCGCCATATCAAAAACTAATGCGCGGGGTATGACGGGAAATATATGCTCTCAGTACTCTTGTTGCGCGCTTATGTCCAATATTTTCATTCGGACTCACATGACCTGCCATAACGAAAATCGCGACGTCAAAATTCTTGTGACAATGTGACATATCTCAGCTAAGTACGTCCGTACGTCCAAGCATAGTGTCGTCCCATTTTTTTTTTACAATGTATCCTTCTTAAATACATTGTATCATTATGTTTCAATGCAGCTTTTTATTAAATTATTTTATTGTTTTTATATTTAGAGACAATGTTAAGAAAATATTTTAACATGTATTATTAATTTGGCTACATAAATCGGTCATTAATAAAGCTTAATATATAGGATTTTACAAAATACATGTATACCATTGCATAATGAATACTGTATGCCCCTGCATATATTCATATTATTACTTAAGAATTTAATTAAACAATAACCATAGCAACCTTTTAACATGATTTGGCTCGTTTTCAGATGGATTTCTTAGCGTCATACACACTTATTATAATTATCATGCACAAGTGCATCTGAAGATTATTCCGTGTTGTATGAAACCTTATCTTCTTATCACTAGTGGTCAGTTAAGATTGGCCGAAGAGCTTAATAGGTTGACCTTAAATGACCCACTGACCAGTCGATATTTGACCTAGATATACCGACAGTGTTATGTTATTGGGATTTGTCTGTATTACTAGCCAGGGGGTGTTTAATCATAATACACATTGTAACGACGTGTCCTGAAATGACCGCTGGTCAGCAATTTACAATCGCCACTGAAGATAGTTGTGCATGGATTTAAAAGATAATAAGAAATGTTTTAAGTGTATTTAATTACCATCAACATTAAATTGTGATAAAAGTTGTTAATTTTTAGTAGAAAAAATATTCATATTAATTTACAAAAAATTAAAAATCATTAATAATTTTTATCCCCATCATCCACCTTACATCAAACCGAGAAAAAAAAATCAATTGATCTCTGAATAATCCTAATATAACTCTCTGATAGCTAATTACGCGAGACATCCTTCCGTAACCATTTTTCTATAAAAATTCACATCAGTCCACTGTCCTAATCGTGAATTATTTAAAAATAAAAAAAATATTGCAGTGTGTTGTACCATAGCGGGATTCATATTAATAACTTCTTATCAACCATATTGAAACGAATGACCGTTTGTGATCGTTTATATATGTATAAAATTAAAGAATGTGTATTTAAATAAGTATTGATAATTTACATGTTTACGACGTCACTTCTTAATACGTCCAGTAAATATGTACATTTAGCCGCAATGGGCAGTCATTGACCCATACTGGTTTAGTGACCGATATCAAACGTTTTAAGCCTTCATCTTTCATGAGTATACACTGGCTAAACAAAACTAAAACAGAATTTAGTTATTTTACATTATGTGCACAACTCAGCTGTCAATAACCAGTCCAAAGATATACATTTCAAGTATGATATAAATATACGACCTCGTTATTATGTGTTCTGTGTAACTGTTTGCTATGTGAAGCCCCTATACGCGGAAATGAATGGTCATGATGTACAATCACGTAACATTGCGCAAACCTCTCGCCCCTTCACTTTAGAATAGACTAGACCGGTCGACGGGGTCACTTGCCTGTAACCCATATTACGGGCCACCACGCATCAGTTGACCGCAGCTTTTCAGGGCGTACTGACGACATCATATCGTAGCGGTTACTTTTTTAGAAAAATATGCTATCGTTCGGCTAATCATTGACAGACGCGCTCTGTTAGACCTTATATATAAACTAAAGTTATGGTCAGGAGTCAATGACTTAAAATCGAAAGAGAGATGGCCACGGAATATATACAGTGGGGCTAAATCCTTATACAGTGATCATACATATATAGTGTGTGTTTACATTTATTTTAATATTAATTAATTGTACATTTAACTAATTAGCTTTGAATTAGTGTCGTGAATGTGAGAAGTCCAGCCAAGTGTTTGTCCAGTGTATATATCGTCTGTGTATTCCGTGTTAATTACCTAACACCTATCTATCCATAGATACGCTAATAGGCCCTCGGGACATAACTGGTCAATAGACTTGTTTGCTTACGTAGTATCGGTCAGTGGCATTAGCGGCGACCTGAGGTGACCTCTTGGACTAAGCCTTATGAGTTGAAGGTGTTAGGGGAAAAGGAATACACCAAGGATAAGTAAAAAGGATTTGCAGGTGCTCTTAGCCCCATTTACCCATGATTCAGCTTATACTGTCCGCCATCTTTGTTGATATTCTTTGTCCAGATGTAGTAAACCAGCGGAGATCGGGGCATTAATGATCAGATTAACACGATGTCACGGAGGAAACAGGGACGGCCTCAACAGAGAAAGACAGTAGATTCATGTAAGTACTAAATTAATACAAGTTTCATTTTATTTTTCAATTTATTAACTGTCAAACTTAAGTTTCTGTTAGGGACACTTTGGACACGGTCAAATGAGGGCATGACCATTCGTTGTCAGTAATGGCGCTGTAATATTACATCAAATTACTTATCCAATACACATTCAGGTAAAAATGATAAAATTTCATAACTCTTAGGTTAAAATCGGGCATTTATTTTACTTAATCACAGGAACATGATGAAAGTTATCTTGACGAAGTGAAAGTACAAAATTGTGGGGTTAGGACAAACTAATCGAAGTTATCAAAAGGGGGAGATGGGCCCGTTTAAAAGTTGTGTTGATGATGAAACAAATTAACTAACGTGTGATAATCGAGGATTCAGATAAAATATGAAAATTCACTAATTGATCACGAGAAGTTCATTAAACACGAATAGGTAAAATTGTTCAAATGTATCTTTCTAAATTTAACTCGAGACACGTGAAATGTTGTTTTGGCTGTCATCAAGCGCATAATAACGTAACCACGGATTAACGTTACCGGATTAATTTTGGAGAATTACGGAAGCTGGCTAAGACGGATACCTTGAGACGATTGTTTTGAATTATTATTTTATTTTAAAAGCAAAAATATCCTTCAGCCAATGAAATGTTAGATTTAAGGAATTTATTGTGAAATAGATTACTGAAGTTTAAAGTTAGTTTGGAGACGCTAAAATTTACTGAAAACTTTTGGAGTTTTATTTCTTTAAGATTCCAAAGAAAAGAGTGAGTATTGGTGAGTTTAAATCTCAAAAGAATTTAAAATTTTAATTTAAATGAAAATTAAATACAACCAGTATGTGAAGGGATGAGAGATCAGTAAATTAACTTTAGTTAAAGGATAAATTTTAACATTGTGGTATTGTTTCATTAAGAAATTTAGAAAGGAACTTTGATTCATTAACAAAAGATTACTTTCATAATTTTTATTTTTTTTTTGATTTTTTAACATTTGAATATAATAATATTTATCAAGTTATAAAAATTAATACAAGAAAACTTTTCATTCAAAAAATTTAAGATATTTCTGTGCATTTGTAATTTATTAAAGCAGAGGAAATCTAAAAACCAAGATGCATAATAAAAGGCAAATAAAAAAATTAAAGAAAAATTTAAAAAATTAGAGCAATTTTTTAAAACTAGATTTAGTAGTGTTTATACAGAAAATATTTAAAGAAAAAAGTAAAAATACCTGAAGTTAAAATGATTGAAAAAATCCATTTAAATACAATTTTAAATTAGAAATAAATAAGTATGTTTGATCTGCACATATGAATTTAATTGATACATTCTGATTCAAATTCTTTTTTTTTACTAGAAAGAATGTAACACATATGTAAAATAGATTTTATTTTTTTCTTTAAAAGAGATATTTTATGTATTTATTTTTAATATTAATCAATATACCAAAAATGAAAAATATTGATGAAAATAAAGCAATTCTGAGTTAACAGATTTGATGACAATGAGGTTATCTGAGGATAAGTTATTTTGAAAGACCTTTAAATTAAATTTGATGTTGCAATTTAAATTTTAATTTTCACATCCCCTTTCTGATAGTTAGATTTAAGTAAACAACAGGAAATTTATATATCTGATCAGCATATTTAACTGGGTAAGTTAATAAAACTGTATATATAGATTTAGACAGTTTTGTTGCATTTCCTGCTGCAGACTGACAGACTGGTAGTAGTGCAGCACATGTACAGTAGCTGTAGCAGCAGCTAAATCAGCACAAGCGGACTGAACTAAAAAATGTTTCCAATATTTTTAAATAAATGAAATTGAAAACAAATGATAAAGTAGAAAACTTTTAGTTACTTATTTTTATTTTTAATTTATTGTTCATATTTCACTTGAATAAATAAAAAAATTGTCATAAGAATTGCTTATTTATTTATTTATTTATTTATTTATTTAATTTTTTTTTTTTTTTTTTTTTTTTTTTTTTGGAGAAAGAAAATTTTAGTATTATATTTATAAATTTTTAGGATAATTTAAAAGTTTATTTTTTTTTTTTTTCAAATTATTACTAATGACACAAAATATAAACAAAATAAAATAATAACTAAGTTTTAAATAAGTTTAAATTTATCTGTTCAAATTATGATAGAAAATTTTAAATATGTATTACTTGTAAGTATATAACATTATTTAAATGAGGACAAAAGATTCACTTTATTGAACCCCAGCCAAGCAGGCAGTCAAACACAAGCATGTGTATATACTGCACCTTGTGGTAAACACAACTATAGGCTGGAGATTTAAAGTCAGGTCATGTCTATGAGGGTTGCACATACAATTGTGTAATTTTAGATAAGCGGGGGTCACTATCTGTTGACCCGTCACGTCCTGTTTTTGTGTGATGTATATTTTTGTCGACCAGTAAAATTGCAGCCAATAGCCTGCCTTCCTGCATGGATTTTTTTAATGCACACACAAGGCTAGCAAATCTTTGTCAGTCAGCCGGACAGACCTGGACTTGCAGGGAAGGATCATACAGAGACCTGACCCCATTTAAGTCATTTCTATTGGACTTCTTTTCAGCCTATGTTGTAATTGATATTTTTATTTAAAAGTTTCCTTTCATTATTTAAATTTATCGTCAATAAATACATATATATATAGGGTATAGTATTGAATTGTTTGTGGTATTTGTTATGGGGGTGTTGGCCAGGCCCTTACTTGTTCCTTGTTACCTGACTATGACATATTACAGGTTTTTATATGCACATTTTTATGTGTGCACTCAGGTGTACAAGTGTCGTAAGAAAAGTCAATCTTGATAACTGATCAAAAGTTAGGAGACAAACATTTCAAAATATGACACCAGGACAAAGTGCAGTCAGTAACAGGCGGGTAAAGGTCAAAATTTTGTCTAAATATTATAAAGTTTGGTATATTATATAGAACTTCTGTGGGAGCTCAACTGTAAATAATTAAACATTAAAAATTCATTATCAATTTGATCATTCTTTTTTAGGTAGTACATACCTCATTCAAATTGGAAATTTTATTTTTTAATGAAATTATGTGTGATTTTTTCCCTTCTATGCTATCATAAATCAAATTTTTAAATGCACCAATTTAAGTTACAAAAAAATAAATAAAAATAAAATAAATAAAGAAGTAAAAAAAATTTAAAAATTAAAAAAAAAAAATTACGAGAAAATAAAACCCAGGTTTTAACATGTTATTTTTGAAAAAAAAACTTCTTTTAAATTCTTGTCAAAGGTCAGTTCCATGAAATATTTGGTGTTACTAAGGAAATAATTTGAAGGTGTAAATCAAATGGGTTTTATACACAGTAGGTAGAGTTAAAACCTCTTCACACATTTCAACATACCTACTTGATAAAAATAAATTTGAAATGAAGACACTGTTTAAAGACAGTATTAAAATGCACACATGCAGCTGCAACGATTGGTTGCTTGCTAATTTGTGTGATTTCATTTCAGATTTTAAAAGCTTATGTTTGAATGTGAGATGACAGCATGTTTTTGTTTCGTGGTATTTTGCACTGGTTTATCCATTGCACAGAGGGCAAGTTGCCTGGTTTTTAACCTTGTAAATGGAATTTGAGATGGTTAACTAATTCTGACATAACATCAGTACTTTTGTCTACATACAGTCAGTTAGATCAGAATGCAGGATCACCACATGGAATTAAATTTGGCTGTATTTTGTCTGGGCAGCTTTTTTTGGCAGTCAGGGGCACCCTAAGGGGTAATGAGGATCAATTGAGTATTGGGATAATTGTTGATTAAGACTTTTTAAATACTTCCAATAATTTTTATATTTTTAAATAAATCTGTGTTTGTTAAAATTTGTTGTTGAAAATGAAATGAGATTACTTCACAATTAATCTTGACGCAAGGGAGACAACACAGATTTCAAAGAATGTTTATTTTGTCATTATATATTAATCAGAGATTAAGTATTATAATGCTGATGACCACTTTACATAATGAACCGATCATTTAGCTGAATTTTACTTGAGTTTGCACAGGTACATTAAAGCATATTGTAAGATATAGAAAATAGGATTGAAAGAATTTTTAAAAAAATCCAATATTTTTATAATAGATGGATAGTTGCTTGATGTTTATGTTTGTACAAGACATAAGAAACATATTGATATAAATAAAGTAAAAAGGTAAAAAAAAAAACACTTTTGATTTAGAAAATGTAACTATCCAAATTACAATTCAATGAAATTCTGTGAATTTTCAACCAACTTAAACATTTGCAAAAATTGGGAGTGTAGATATTTTAATACATGTAAATATCAATCGAAAATATTTTAAATCTATGAAAACCCTATGTATATATAATATATATTGTATATATACTACATGTAGTATATATAATTAAATGGTTCCTATGCTTTCATGTAAAACAGCTTGAACCAGTGAAATTAAACATTTGTTTTGGACCATTAATCTTGGTTCTTATTGGCTAGTCAGGGCTCAGAGTTTCAACTAAAGGTGTCATGGCCACTGGGTTTGTCACATGTTGACCAGTTTTTACCCATAATAAGCTACAAAACTGAAAACTGTTTTTTGGAGAAGATAAAATTATTGTTTGTTAATTATCTTTTTTTTTCTACATCTTTGACTGCTTTACATATGAAGTGGTAAAAGTGTTCTGTTCAGAATGCTTGATGTCCAACAAATTTGACCTTTGAGCAGTTGGCTGACCATGGTTCTTATACCAATAGGAATAAAAAATGCTAGGGTCATTGAAGTAAAACATTTTTATTATTTTATTATATGTTGACTTCATTGTTTGATATTTGATATGATACAATTTTTTTCTTTTTCTTTTTTTTGTTTTTGCTTTTTTGTGTTTGAATTTCTGTTTTTTAGAAGAAATCCAAAATCTTTTATTGATGCACTAAGACACCACAGTTTTTCATTTTATAGTTTCCACAAGGAGGTTGGCTCCTCAGTTCTAAAATTCACTTTTAGCCTGTTGCTAAAATCTTATAAAATCATTATATGTAAATACTGCAAGAATTGTAACCTGAAAACCACAAACACTTCCTGGACATAAAATATAACTAATTCTTCTATAATACCAAAACTTCTACTGGAAAAAATGACTTTTACAAGAATAAAAAGTTATTAAAGAAATGCATTAACTCATATGATTGCTGAAAAAGGTAACTTGTTTCAGTAGTAACCAATGGCTACCTAGTATTAAGGTGGTGAGGGCACCTGCTTCACATCTAATTGATTTGATAATAATTATGTTATTTAAATTTTATTATTTAGATGTATTTAGGTGAATGCTGGGTTTTATTAACACTTTTAATGGTCAGAAGAAATATTTGTTGTTTTTATTGGTTAAAGTGTTCATGTGAAATTAGCATAAGGCTGTTATATTGCAGATCGTTATGAAAAAAGGTCAAATAAATCTGAGATTGTTGGAGTAACTGGCAGCCAGGCTATGCCATCAGTTAAGTGTATGTTGATGTTATTTCTTCTATGTACAGCAGGGGTTTAAATGATTTGACATACTGGTTAGCCAAGTGCTGTGTTAGTCTGATTTTCTACTTGTTTTTTGGCTGTTAGAACATAACTTGGCAGGGGTTTTATGGATTAAGTTCCATGGAAGAAAACTTACATTCTATTTTTAATCTTACTGTCTGCTCATCAAAAAACAAAAAACACTCTATCAATGTACACCTTTCAAACCGTTGGCAAAACTCGTTTGCCCTCCTTTTTGGCAAATAAACGTCCATTTCACGTTATGCACACATGATTATATAAATAATTTCTGCACATGCAAATTTCCATCATTAATTTATGAATATTGCCAAAAGGTAAAAGAATTATTTGGAGCATAAATTTTCCTGGGCTGCTGTTCACACAAGTTTAACTTGATTTTTGATGATATGATCATTAACCTGCCATTGGTTAAAAGTCATCTGTCGCTATTTTGACATTTCCCTGATATAGGTCACACTGTCTGATCCCTACAAATATCCATCAAAACTTACCATAAATTGACACCTCCACATATTTATTACAATGCCATCTCACCCTGTCTACCTTAGCAAAAAATAAATATTCACTTTCACATGAAATAACTTCTCTTCTTTCACCCTCTTGTTTTCAAAGCTATTCTAATGTTTTTTAACATTTTTTTTCCATTCTTAACTTTTGTAATGTATATTTTTGCTTCTAAATGTGTCCATTACTACTCTAACTTTGTGTTTGTGCTGTCAAAGTATACTGTTGATGATTTCACAGTCACCAACTAGACAAACACCTCCGATTAGAGTAGACTTGGTACAATATGACTATTAATCCTGAAAGCATCTGTGTTTTGACTATTTCTTTCACATGTCAGTTTGTTACAGTATCTGTTGCGTTTCTTTTTATTGGTCCTCACACCATTTATCTTAATCAAGGTATAATTCGTGCATGTTTACTACTTCTTAATAAACTATAAACCTTTAAACTGTTAACATGAAAGTGGGCTTTTGTGTCTAAATTTGGGAATTATTTTAATATATTAACTAATGGACTATTTTTGTTACTTTTGTTAATGATGTCATCATGTCAGTGTCTGACAACCTGTTAGACAGCTTTGTCACTGTGTCTAAATACCCCTTTTGTAAATTTTGTCACTGTGACAGTATCTGAGCACACTCTTGGTTTATAATGTCAGTGGGACATTGCCTGACAACCATTTTGTAAATTATATCAATGTGACAATGCCTTTTCACTGTTTTGTAAATTATATTGCTGTAGTAGTGCCTGACTTTTGTCACTGTGACAATGGCCACCCTCTTGATTGATATTGTCAATGTGGCAATGCCCAATGTCTGATCACCATTTTATGAATTATGTCACTATGACATTGCCTTACCTTATTTTTGCTAAGTATGTCACTGTGGCAATGCCTGACGTCCATGTTATGAATTATGTCACTATGACATTGCCTTACCTTATTTTTGATAAGTCATGTCACTGTGGCAATGCCTGATCGCCATTTTATGAATTATGTCACTATGACATTGTCTTTTGATAAGTAAGTCACAGTGATAGTGTCTGACAATTCCATTTGTTAATGTTGTCATGACCAGCCTTTTCAGACATAAAATTTGTTAATTCATGTTATTTTTTGGTTGATTGGTTTTATATATATTCAGTAGCTGCTGGTTAAATAAAAGGTATGAATATATCAATAATAATACTGAATATATTGTGATACAATTGTTTGTAGGACTTAATGTTAATGTCTGTTTTACATGTTAGGTTATATTCATTGAGGTATATAACTTTGCTTCTCATTGGGTATTTAGGTCTTCTGGACCAGCTCTGGCTTTATATTTTTTTGTCAACAGCAATATCATCAGAAGCCAAATTTTATTGACAGTTTGTATATATTCCAATGCAGAATTCCTCCTATTTTTGTCTTTTATTTGAATGGAAACATTGTCACCAAAATAATCACCAGAAGCCAAATTTTGTGGCCAAACTTTTCAAAAATTGCAATTAGTGACACATGCAATGCTAGGCTAACCATAGTTTTGTTATAATGAAGCTAAAGCTTCCAGTAGGATCAAAAAATCAAAACCATATGATGTATTAAAGAAATTTGGATTTCACTGTCCAGTGATTTGCTCACAGAACCTGTCTTATGTAGGGCAAGAATAGATACAATATTAAACAAATATGTGAAATTTGAATGGAGTTGAGTAATGGTGTTTACACAACAGTAAAGAACTTTTCACTTACATTGAGGAAGTTGGTTCTGGGACGGTGGTTGAAACTGAAGTGCCAGAGAAAACCCCTTACCTTCGGTAGGAAATCCAATAAACTTTCTCCCGCTAGGATCTGCATCAGTGGGACTCCATACTAGGCAGTGAGGGGCGCTGTCATCTGTATCCATGCCCTTTAGACTGCTGTGCCACTGAGCCCCCATATTTAAAATTAGCCATATTATTATGTCTAGTTACTTTATATATCATAATTATATAAAATAGTCTTTTTTTAAGTTTCACAGTTAATTAACAATTTACATTTTCCACATAATTTTATCTCACATTAGACCCATAATGACCAGATTCATTAACTGTGAACCATAATGACCAGATTAAGTGACTGTGAACGATAATGACCAGATACAGTAAACTGTGAACCATAATGACCAGATTCAGTAACTGTGATCCATAATGACCAGATTCAGTAACTGTGAAGCATAATGACCAGATTCAGTAACTGAAGCATAATGACCAGATTCAGTAACTGTGATCCATGATGACCAGATAGAGTAACTGTGATCCATGATGACCAGATACAGTAAACTGTGAACCATAATGACCAGATTCAGTAACTGTGATCCATAATGACCAGATACAGTAAACTGTGAACCATAATGACCAGATTCAGTAACTGTGAACGATAATGACCAGATACAGTAAACTGTGAACCATAATGACCAGATTCAGTAACTGTGATCCATAATGACCAGATACAGTAAACTGTGAACCATAATGACCAGATTCAGTAACTGTGAACCATAATGACCAGATTCAGTAACTGTGAACCATAATGACCAGATTCAGTAACTGTGAACCATAATGACCAGATTCAGTAACTGTGAACCATAATGACCAGATTCTGTAACTGTGAACCATTATGACCAGATTCTGTAACTGTGAACCATAATGACCAGATTCTGTAACTGTGAACCATAATGACCAGACTCAGTAACTGTGAACCATAGTGACCAGATTCAGTAACTGTTTCAGACTTTAGGTTAATTGACTCATTTTAGTTGAGGTAACTTGCAAGTTGAATAGAAATACATGTAATGTTTAAAACTCTTTTTTAATGAATGTTAGAGAAGCTTTGTAGAAAACCTACTAAAGTAGCCTGAAAAGTTTACCTTCCTCTTTAAGCAAACATTTGTTTTCAGGATGATTATAGCTTATATTGATTGCAAGCCAGTGCTTACATTGTAAAATAAGCACCATACCCTTATACTATTGTCATGAAATGGAAACATTTTCTTAAATGTCTGTTCCTCATAACAATAAATATGTAAAACTGATTGCTCACTCTTGTTTTAACTCTGATAAAGAGCTAGAGTTCACATGATGTGATAAAGATTTTATGATAATATATGAATTTAAGCATGTTAAAACTTTTTTAAATTCAGAAACAAGAAAAAACAATAAAATGGAACAATTTAAACGATTTTTAAAACTCAATATTATTTATATGGTCTAGCATTGTATTTTAATTTATAAAAGATATATAACTTTTGACTGCAGACTTAGACATAGATACCAGTATAGTTGTTGTTTTGTTAGATCATTTTATTCATTGATGTACTTCACATTTTATGATTTTTTCAGATAAAAATATGATGACTGATATGATATTTTGATCAGTGTTGTGTTAAAGCAGGGGATGTCACAGATGTCTTAGGCTCTAGTCTATGATGGTTGGACAATAACTAATTGATATAGAACAGTATCCGGCACAACATTACCTCTCTCAACAAATATGTGACATCTATCTATTGAATTTTTTCATACATGCTTATGGCTATTTTAAATGTTAATAGAACATATCTAACGTCTGCCCTGTATGGACTGCCCTGTATGGTTAAGGTTCCCGAAGGTCCTAGTATGCAGTTACAGCGTTTAAGTTTTATTTTAATTTTTTAAGATCTATTATTGTAGAAAAAATATAAAACATATGACAGCCTTAACTTTTGATATTATGCCAGTTTTTAATGTACAAAAATCTTCAGTCTTTTGTTATATACTCTAGTATCAGGTATAAGGGGATGATAGTAAGTAGATCCAATTTTCACTTTTCATGGTCAGCTAAGTTTAGCTTTAGAAACACATTAAATAACTGCATTGAAAGAAAATTCTATCAGATTGATTTGTCAATCAATTAATCAACTCATTGATTTATTTTAAAGGCTTTGGATGAATGTTGAGCAACTGATGATTGTAGTGACAAATTTTAAGGCTGTGAATAAACAATATATACTAAGCAATAATTGAGCTTCAACAAAAAACATGAAAAAAATTAAATTTTGAATTGCTTTTCTATACTCTAATCAATAAATTTTTAAATTAATATGTTAAGCGTTTTTTTTTTCTGGACACCTGTCAACAGATTTTTATTCTGACTACCTATGTGTTACCATAACAACCTCCCCCCTTTTTTGGCAATTGAATATTTTCAGTTAACTATTTGATTTAGTGACAAATGAACATACCTTTATTTTATTGATCTTTTTAATTTATACATTTTTCTGGACACTTAAAGCAGGTTTTTCATTCAGACTGTGTTTAAAAAATCCCCTTTTATTTGCCACGATCCCCAATTTTCTTGTTTGTGGTTTAATATGATATCACTGGGTGTAGGTTACATAATAATAAATATTAAGATAGTACACAATAGCTATATACCTGGCTACTTATACTGAAATTAGATCTGACAGAATACATAGACGTATTGGACATTGTAAATCACATTCTTTTGTCATTAGGGTATATCAGGTACAAGTTCTGCATATAAATAAAACAGTGTTCCTCAGTCAACTATCAAGTGTTGATTTAAATATTGTCATTACTTATCCTCTCTGGTTTTTTTTTATCCCATTGGTTTTGTCAGAGTTTGTAATCCTTAAATCTGATTTTTAAAAAAAACATGATTTTGCGAGAGTCGTAAAGTGTATGGTGTGAAGATATAGGAATGACCAGTTTGAGATAGGAAGTATCGGTACTATTAAATGTACTTGAATATCCCAATACAGAAAGTTTTTTATGACATTGAAATAACCTTTTTTTTCCATTACGTGAGTTAAAAATCATAGGTACTACTTAGCATTCATGGTCTAACTGTTTATTGACTGGAGGGACGTCCATTCTGAAAGATAAACTAAATAGTAAAGGATGAAAGTCCACAAAAAGTTTAATTTTAAGACATTCCATAAACGGGCAGTTAAGTCCTTTACCAAGCAATCCACACATTTCTCCATTTCAGTTTCTTAACCCCTTGAATTAAAATTGTCAGCTTCAAACCCCAAAGCTGTGGTACATATCTGCCATTTCTGTGGGTAAGGGTATGTATTTTAAATATAAAAGGAAAAAGTGAATTTTTTTATTTAAAAAAAAGGGGTGGGGGTGGGGGGCCTTTCACAGTTTGCTAGTTATCAAATGAGTAACCACAGTCATTTTCAGACTGTATTGGTACATTTGTAGAGTCCATTGATATATTGGACTGCTGTAGTGGGAATATGCTTTTAAGGCTCCAACAATGTGACATAGAGAGAAAAAAAAACAAATTCCTGTAAGATTAAATTGCAGCTTGAGTTTGAAGCTACAGTCTTTGACAACAAACCACAGTACAGCATTTCAACCTTGATTTTATTCAAGTGGCCTGTCTATCCCTCTGAAATAAAGTAGATAAAAACGGATATGGTAATTATTGTCAAATATGGCTTTTATGAAAAAACTATTTATAAGATTTTGAGTGATTTAAGACCCTTATCTTGGTTCTTAATGAATACTAATTAATTTTGCAAAGAGAATCCATCACTGATTTTATTTGTCATAATAAAAAAACCTTGAAATATCAACTTTTAAGGGGATCCAAAATTTTCGAGTTTTCTTTTGGAAATGCCAATGATGATCCTGGTCCTATAAATATGATTTATTAACTCCTGTAATTAATCTTTTCAAAAAATAGATTTTCTATTATATACAATATATTTATTATATTGACAGTGATGATACTTTGTATTACAAAATGAATAATGTGTTTATTTAGTTGAGCATCATGTCAAATGAGGCCGCCAACATCACCAAATTTGTTACTAAAACCTTTTGTAGCACTGACCACCATCTCTACCCATGCATGTTAGATAATATTTTTGATTATTTTAAATTTTTTATTTTATTTTATAAGTAATGAAGTTGAAACCAAATCATATTGTTTTATAAATTTTAACAACAATCACAAAAAACTTCGCTTGGTTTTACACTGCATGATCAGTAGGTGTAATTTTTATTTAATAGAAACTCCTATGATTTATTTTCAAGCAGTAGAAATTTTACCTGTGACATCATAACCACAAAATAGGATATTTGTAATGATAATTATTATTTCAAATAAATTTGTTTTCACCTAAGTTGTAAATAAAATACCACAAATGCCTAATCAGTTGATTTCACCACAGTTTGAGGCTGTTTAAGCAACCAAAATTTTATAAAAAGAAAAGAGTTTGATCCGATTACAGATTTTTATTGAAAAGTAATGGAAGTTATCCAAGTGAAAAAGTAACCAAATTGAAAACCTAACTGTAATATTAGTATTGGCTAAACCAATCCAAAATGGATAAAGAGACAATTATTATTTGTTGACAAGCCAACATGTTATAAAATGTTGAGTTTGTCTCAAGGCTTATTTTAAATTTGAGATGAACATTTATTTCCTTTAACATGGATATTTAAATTTTTATTTCATTTCTGAAGTTAAACAAACGTGGACAATGTCAAAATGTGTTCATTTTGGATAAATTGTGTATAGTTTTTCTTTTGTTGTTTTAGACTTCAATATATTGTTATTAGTTTAGGGATCCAATAAGAAAGCTTGTTACAAAATGAGTGACATGGCATTATCCAAACATCAAATGTTTTATAATTGAAAGAAGTTGAACTGGACATTGTGGAAGAATGTGCTATTTAACAATTGAAATATGTTCATTTTAGATAAATTGTGTATCACTTTCATATTGTTGTTGTTGTTTTGATTCTCAGTACCAGTTTGAGGATTTTAGACAGATTAATTGGCATCAGATGGACAGGACATGACAAATATTTTAAAGCAAAAATATTAACTAAAATCAAATTTTTTAGAGCGAGAAATTATAAAAATACCGGTAGCAATTAACGAAATTTGTGAATAGTACAGAGCAACCCCTGCCATCTGAGTCAAATTCTACATCATAGACCTCAGTGTAATGAAGGAATGGTAGAAAGGCTAAGCCTTAAACTTAAGTTTAAAAACCAACGAGCTGAAGGTTTTAATATTATAAAAATTGATACGGACTTGTCCATATGACACAACAGTCACATGCTGTATGTAATAAATGAATAGTCATGGATGATTGTGAGGTGATGGTTGAATGGTGTGGATTTAGTTTACAGGGATTATCTTTCAGGTCATCAATTGTAATATTCACTGTGAAATTAAAACTTTTTTAAATTATTAATTAAATGCTGTAAAGAAAAACATTCATTTCTCTACAGATTTTATTTAAAAAATTTTTTTTGTGTCTTGTTTCTTTCAGTTTCAGTTATATTTTTAGCATGTGCTTGATTGCTCTAGGTTCTGTCAAAGATAATTATTCAGCTGCAAATCCTGTTATTAATCTATTTATGAAAAGGTTACTGGTACTCTAAACTTATTAAATGAAAAATATATAAAGTTATTAACTGTAAGACATTTCTTGTATTACGGTTTATTAACTGTAAGACATTTCTTGTATTACGGTATTCTGTAATGGTATGAATTCACAATCCAGAAGTGATTAGCATCTTAATGCTGGTATATATGTTTAATGTTTAATTTTCTATTTAAAAATTATAATGTTGAGTATCACTTTGGTTTGCCCATTAAATATATATTATATACAGAAAACAATATTTCAGAAAGTAACTTTGTCATTGGCTAAATATGTCTAAATTTGTTACTCTATAATTTAATGAAAACAAAGCTGTAATTTCATTGGCTAAATATGTCTAAATTTGTTACTCTATAATTTAATGAAAACAAAGCTGTAATTTGCAATTTATCAACATATTTGCATTATGCATTTCAGAGAATAGATCATACTCTCTTCATAGTTACTGAACATAATCATTTGTGTTTGCCACCTTGGGTCTTAAATATGTTGTGGCTACAAATATTGTGCAACATATAAAGTAAAAATAGTAAAAAAAAAAAAAAAAAAAAAAAAAAAAAAGGTTTTTCTTGTGGATTTTGAAGTATTTTCAGTTACCTAAAGTGGTACATTACATTCAAATTTGTGTACTGACAAGGAAACTATTTTGATGAATTTTGAGTTCATTAATATGACATATTGATGATATTATGGTAATTTTGTATTAAAAATAGAATTAATGATATAAACTTCATTTTAGGTAGGATCCATAGTAGAAGATCAAACATTTACTATCCTGTGGTTATTGTAAATTTGGGGGGAGGGAATTCCATCTGTTCTCAGAGTTAAAGGTTATGTAATGAATAAGAAGAGAAAATATTTCATCTTTAGAAGAAAGAAGGTAAAAAAAATTGTCTTGAACATTGAAACTCAGTACAGCAATCTGCTCAAACTCAGTCCAGCAATCAGAAATCTACTCAGACTCAGTCCAGCAATCTGCTCAAACTCAGTCTAGCAATCAGAAATCTACTCAGACTCAGTCCAGCAATCTGCTCAAACTCAGTCCAGCAATCAGAAATCTACTCAGACTCAGTCCAGCAATCTGCTCAAACTCAGTCCCGCAATCAGAAATCTTCTCAAACTCAGTCCAGCAATCTGTTCAAACTCAGTCCAGCAATCAGAAATCTACTCAGACTCAGTCCAGCAATCTGCTCAAACTCAGTCCAGCAATCAGAAATCTACTCAGACTCAGTCCAGCAATCTGCTCAAACTCAGTCCAGCAATCAGAAATCTACTCAGACTCAGTCCAGCAATCTGCTCAAACTGAGTCCAGCAATCAGAAATCTACTCAGACTCAGTCCAGCAATCTGCTCAAACTGAGTCCAGCAATCAGAAATCTACTCAGACTCAGTCCAGCAATCTGCTCAATTTCAGTCCAGCAATCAAAAATCTACTCAGACTCAGTCCAGCAATCTGCTCAAACTCAGTCTAGCAATCAGAAATCTACTCAGACTCAGTCCAGCAATCTGCTCAAACTCAGTCCCGCAATCAGAAATCTACTCAAACTCAGTCCAGCAATCTGCTCAAACTCAGTCCAGCAATCAGAAATCTACTCAGACTCAGTCCAGCAATCTGCTCAAACTCAGTCCAGCAATCAGAAATCTACTCAGACTCAGTCCAGCAATCTGCTCAAACTGAGTCCAGCAATCAGAAATCTACTCAGACTCAGTCCAGCAATCTGCTCAAACTCAGTCCCGCAATCAGAAATCTACTCAGACTCAGTCCAGCAATCAGCTCAAACTCAGTCTAGCAATCAGAAATCTACTCAGACTCAGTCCAGCAATCTGCTCAAACTCAGTCCAGCAATCAGAAATCTACTCAGACTCAGTCCAGCAATCTGCTCAAACTCAGTCCAGCAATCAGAAATCTACTCAGACTCAGTCCAGCAATCTGCTCAAACTCAGTCCAGCAATCAGAAATCTACTCAGACTCAGTCCAGCAATCTGCTCAAACTCAGTCCAGCAATCAGAAATCTGCTCAAACTCAGTCCAGCATCGGTTTAGAAGACAAATCAAAAGTTATTTATTTAATTTTAATATTTCCCTAGTAATTGTTTTACATGGTTTTTCTCAACAGAAGTATAGGGACTTAAATGATTTTCCTTAGTATTAATCAACAATTACCCCCCCCCCCCCAAAAAAAAATAAATAAATAAATGAAAAATAAAATAAATAAAAAAAATGAAAGAAATACATATTGTGTTAACAAATGGGGGGAAAATAAATCATTAGAAACATTTAGCTGCAAATATTTTTGACAAAAAGTTAAAAATTGAAATTAAAGATCAATTGACATTAAATACCTCCTTGTTCAATTAAAAACTGATTTGTTTGATTTTTTAACAAAACAAGTTTAAAAACTAATTTTTAAAAAAATCCTACTTTCCTTTGTTATTAAGATACAAAGGGGAATTATAATTATACTTCAGTGTGTTAAAAAGATTTAGAAAAGTTATTAAATCAATGTACATTTTATTGGCTATTAAACACAAGAGTTTTCCACAACAATGCCTCCGAGTTTTCATTTGAAAGTTTAACTTGTGATGGTTCATGTAACATTATCTGTGACCCTGCAGCGAAGACTTGAATACATTTTGAATCTTTTAAGATTATGGCTTTTTTCTTTTACTTCCATGGGAGCAGAATTAAAGATTAGAAATATTTTTTTTATAAGATTTTTTTCTGCCTGTCCTGGGTACCCATTAACAATGCTTAACAATGGACATTCCAGTTTTTTCACTAACATGTAATTATGTGTTGGGATCAAGTAGCTAAAGTGAATTGGAAATCGTTGACAACTTATACTGGATCCTTTGTAGAAATATTGAGTAATGTCGCCTGGCCATTACAATAAGTGTTACACAATGCCTTAGGGTATTCTGAACAAGCGTCTTATACAGATGCTGGCCAGCTGATCAGGTTGGTTGGACATCATAGACAAAAAATCCTAGAGAGCTCACACTCTTTAAGATAGAACAAAGAATAGAATCTTTTGTAAAGAAAAGTCAAATTGTTTCTTATGGGAGTTAAATGTCTTTGTGACAGAAAGAAAAAAGTTAGTAGTACAGATCAAATTTAACTCTTGACATTAGCATTAGGCTACTAAAAAATCCAGTTTTTATTTAGTGTCAAATTTAATTCTGACATTGGCATTAGGCAACCAAAAATTAAGTCTTTATTCAGCTTCAGATTTAACTTCCATATCAGAATAAAGAAACCCAAATAATGTTTTTAGTCAAAATTGAGACCACATTAGAATTCAAAATGTCAAGTTTTTAACAAATATTTATTATTAAAAGCTTGACTGAGTTTGACAGGGTATCAGTGACTTGTTTATGTTAGTAATGGTTTTATCAAAAATGATAACTGACACTGTCAGGATAGACATATATAAATTAAAATTGATGAATACATGAAGTCCTAACTTATAGATATTGGCAGTTAGAACAATACTGATGTGACTTCAAAAGTTTTAGTTAAAAAACAAAGAAATGCAAAGAGAAGGAAAAATAATTTGTTCTCTAAAATGATAAGCACAATCTTTCAAAATGTGAAGTTTTTTTTTTAAAAAAATTGTAAGATTTCAAAAAATTAACACTTTAAGGGAACTGAAATAACAAAAAATTATATAATAGATTTTGAAACAAATTTTGAAACTGAACATTTATTTTTAAAAAATCTAGAGGTGATTGTACAATAAACAAGTAAAACCTTTAAATTTTTTGTCCAGTTCTCATAACTTTTATGTTTTTAAAAAAGAGATTCTTTAATTTTTTTTATTCAAATCATGTTCTTTTTATTTAAGAGCTTTTCCTTTTTGAAAAAAGGTTATATAATATCTTGGTGTCTAAATAATGATAAATTTTAAATATTTATTAAGAAATAAAAATTCATAAAACTGCAGTATATTCTTGTGTGTCTACTCAACTTGTGGTCAAATTATAAAGTAGTTTTACAAAATAAACCTTTCATAAAGGTAATAAAATATGTTTTAACCTGTTTTTATAAAAATAAAATTATGACACAATTGGTAGAGAAAAACTGACAAGTTAAATGAATCTCTAATTAAAATATGAGAGTGGCTTTGGCTTTTCTCACCACCTCGGAACAAAGCGTCGCCTAGTGACACCACCTGTGACAAGGAAACACATAACAGTTGCCTGAGGCGGCTGGCGGGGTTAGTAAATAATAAGAGAACAGACTGTTTGATGCACTGGTGATTTTAACAAACAAAATATACAGTTGTAAGAGACTCGACTGCAGACTTGTTGCACAAATGAAAAGGTTATTTTATGCATGAGAGGAATAATGATTTGTGGTATCATCACCTTAAAGCAGTGGGGCGTTAACTCTTTTATACATTGATACTAATGATAAATTGCTTATCAAATGTTAGTTATCAAACTGCAATGTTTTACCCAAATATGTTAATTATTCTAGAGCTATATTTAGATATGACCCACTACTATAATACATGATAAGATAATATATTTTTTGTCTTTTGGATGATGGTTTTGATAAAAAAAATAATTAAAATGAAGTGTCTTATTGAAATTTGATCAACTGTGAAAAAATTAAAAAACTCTTTTTATTGGAAATTAAAACTTATCAAGTAAATTTGTGTCATTTTAGAAAGTAATGCAAGTCCAAACATATAATATGACACTAACTAAAATATTTTTAAATAAACTTTTATCATTTATTTTGTTTACTCTTATTTTAACTAAAACAATTATTTTGAAATTCTATTGGTCAGAAATAGCAGTATTCTTGATAGCCCATTGGTGGAGCATCATTGGGTTTAATTGAACTTCCAATTAACTCACAGATTTAAGTCATCATTTGTTTCTACTCTGTTTTTATTGACCTTATTGCATTCATTTTGTTTCTTTTTTTTTTTTTTTTTTTTTTTGTCGTAGGTTCTGATGGTATCTGCTTTGGATTATGTCTTTATATTCTTTGAACAAATACAGGAAGCCTGCTGCTTCTTTACATTTATACATTTTGTTACCTGCTGGTAATTTATTCTGTTGAAATGGATTTTTTTAAAAAATTGAAATTTACTGTCTAAAAAAAGTGTATATTGTATTTTATCATTTTAATGGAATAAAGTCATGTTAAAAGTGTTTCTTTGTTTCTTTATTATAAATCTCAGAAGTAAACACATAAGCAGCATATTGAAAGTCTGTAGTCTGATCCTGATACTCTAGCAGTAAATAGTAGCTCAGTGTTCAACACTTTGATATCATAATAAAGGCCTGTGGTCTGATCCCTGGACAGACAGAAAGTAGCTCAGTGTTCAACACTTTGATATCATAATAAAGGCCTGTGGTCTGATCCCTGGACAGACAGAAAGTAGCTCAGTGTTCAACACTTTGATATCATACTAAAGGTCAGTGGTCTGATCCCTGGACAGACAAAGGTAGTTCAGTGATGAACAATTCAATATCATACTAAAGGTCTGTGGTCTGATCCCTGGACAGACAGAAAGCTCAGTGATCAACACTTTGATATCATACTAAAGGTCTATGGTCTGATCCCTGGACAGACAAAGGTAGTTCAGTGATGAACAATTCAATATCATACTAAAGGTCTGTGGTCTGATCCCTGGACAGACAAAGGTAGTTCAGTGATGAACAATTCAATATCATACTAAAGGTCTGTGGTCTGATCCCTGGACAGACAAAGGTAGTTCAGTGATGAACAATTCAATATCATACTAAAGGTCTGTGGTCTGATCCCTGGACAGACAGAAAGCTCAGTGATCAACACTTTGATATCATACTAAAGGTCTGTGGTCTGATCCCTGGACAGACAAAGGTAGTTCAGTGATGAACAATTCAATATCATACTAAAGGTCTGTGGTCTGATCCCTGGACAGACAGAAAGCTCAGTGTTCAACACTTTGATATCATACTAAAGGTCTGTGGTCTGATCCCTGGACAGACAAAGGTAGTTCAGTGATGAACAATTCAATATCATACTAAAGGTCTGTGGTCTGATCCCTGGACAGACAAAGGTAGTTCAGTGATGAACAATTCAATATCATACTAAAGGTCTGTGGTCTAATCCCTGGACAGACAAAGGTAGTTCAGTGATGAACAATTCAATATCATAATAAAGGCCTGTGGTCTGATCCCTGGACAGACAGAAAGTAGCTCAGTGTTCAACACTTTGATATCATACTAAAGGTCTGTGGTCTGATCCCTGGACAGACAAAGGTAGTTCAGTGATGAACAATTCAATATCATACTAAAGGTCTGTGGTCTGATCCCTGGACAGACAAAGGTAGTTCAGTGTTCAACACTTTGATATCATACTAAAGGTCAGTGGTCTGATCCCTGGACAGACAAAGGTAGTTCAGTGATGAACAATTCAATATCATAATAAAGGCCTGTGGTCTGATCCCTGGACAGACAGAAAGTAGCTCAGTGTTCAACACTTTGATATCATACTAAAGGTCTGTGGTCTGATCCCTGGACAGACAAAGGTAGTTCAGTGATGAACAATTCAATATCATACTAAAGGTCTGTGGTCTGATCCCTGGACAGACAGAAAGCTCAGTGATCAACACTTTGATATCATACTAAAGGTCTATGGTCTGATCCCTGGACAGACAAAGGTAGTTCAGTGATGAACAATTCAATATCATACTAAAGGTCTGTGGTCTGATCCCTGGACAGACAAAGGTAGTTCAGTGATGAACAATTCAATATCATACTAAAGGTCTGTGGTCTGATCCCTGGACAGACAAAGGTAGTTCAGTGATGAACAATTCAATATCATACTAAAGGTCTGTGGTCTGATCCCTGGACAGACAGAAAGCTCAGTGATCAACACTTTGATATCATACTAAAGGTCTGTGGTCTGATCCCTGGACAGACAAAGGTAGTTCAGTGATGAACAATTCAATATCATACTAAAGGTCTGTGGTCTGATCCCTGGACAGACAGAAAGCTCAGTGTTCAACACTTTGATATCATACTAAAGGTCTGTGGTCTGATCCCTGGACAGACAAAGGTAGTTCAGTGATGAACAATTCAATATCATACTAAAGGTCTGTGGTCTGATCCCTGGACAGACAAAGGTAGTTCAGTGATGAACAATTCAATATCATACTAAAGGTCTGTGGTCTAATCCCTGGACAGACAAAGGTAGTTCAGTGATGAACAATTCAATATCATAATAAAGGCCTGTGGTCTGATCCCTGGACAGACAGAAAGTAGCTCAGTGTTCAACACTTTGATATCATACTAAAGGTCTGTGGTCTGATCCCTGGACAGACAAAGGTAGTTCAGTGATGAACAATTCAATATCATACTAAAGGTCTGTGGTCTGATCCCTGGACAGACAAAGGTAGTTCAGTGTTCAACACTTTGATATCATACTAAAGGTCAGTGGTCTGATCCCTGGACAGACAAAGGTAGTTCAGTGATGAACAATTCAATATCATAATAAAGGTCTGTGGTCTGATCCCTGGACAGACAAAGGTAGTTCAGTGATCAACACTTTGATATCATACTAAAGGTCTGTGGTCTGATCCCTGGACAGACAAAGGTAGTTCAGTGATGAACAATTCAATATCATAATAAAGGCCTGTGGTCTGATCCCTGGACAGACAGAAAGTAGCTCAGTGATCAACACTTTGATATCATACTAAAGGTCTGTGGTCTGATCCCTGGACAGACAAAGGTAGTTCAGTGATGAACAATTCAATATCATACTAAAGGTCTGTGGTCTGATCCCTGGACAGACAAAGGTAGTTCAGTGATGAACAATTCAATATCATACTAAAGGTCTGTGGTCTGATCCCTGGACAGGCAGAAAGTAGCTCAGTGTTCAACACTTTGATATCATACTAAAGGTCTGTGGTCTGATCCCTGGACAGACAAAGGTAGTTCAGTGATGAACAATTCAATATCATACTAAAGGTCTGTGGTCTGATCCCTGGACAGACAAAGGTAGTTCAGTGATGAACAATTCAATATCATACAAAGGTCTGTGATCTGATCCCTGGACAGACAGAAAGTAGCTGACAGTAATCAACAACTTGATTTCAAGCTGAAGGTCTGTGGTCTGATCCCTGGACAGATGGCAGCATATTTATACCTCTTATTTTACATATTGTCATACCACTATAAATTACTTGGAGATAAATGATAATATCATGTAAATCCCTGAAATGTGTTTCAGTACCTTAAATTCTTAATTTGAATATAAAATAATTCTCGGTTGGATGACCAGGCTTATGGCTTTTTCTGGTTTGATAATAAGTCACCACCACTACTATTATACATATAGAAGTTTATTTTAAGTTGATCTGTAATGTAAATATAATATATATATATATATATATATATATATATATATATATATATAGTGGACTTGGCTTTCCTCCAGTAAAGGACAGGTCATTGTACCGATTAACTATAAGTGTGTCATTGACCTATACATATATTATCTTCTACATGAATAAACTAATGTAGATAGGTCCAAAACTGTCCAGTCTAACTAGAATAACACCTGACAAAACAGATCTATTTCCCATGTTTTTAACAAGGGAGGTAAAATCAATGGCAGTGATTAAAATTAAGATTTAGACATTTGTGGCTTTTAAATTCTGTGACTTTGTCTGCAAGTAGAATAAAGCTACATTTATTGACATTGTTATGAGCTTACAATATAAATAAGGTTGTTTGATTTAGGTTTTTTTAAAAGAAAAAAAAAACTATGGCCGTTACCTAGAAGTATTATATATAAAAGATGTAATATTTCTGGACTTTTTGCTTTCACTTGCAGACTGTTTGAACTACAAGTCTCTCAGAACATTTAAATGTTAGAATTATTAGCTTAAATTGAAATTCCATTTTTATATGACCATCCTATATAGGTCCTTGACCCAACATTAAAATGTGTAACACTATATACACCTAGATATGGACACAATCTGAGATTACTGGAGTGATAATCAATATGACCAGGCTATTGACAGTGTTCCGGCCATTGACAGACATTTCTTATCTGGTGTTGGCATGTACTGGAAATTGACCACAGTTGGTTAACAATTCTTTATATTACAAACAAAAGTGGATAACTATCAGAGTAAAGAGAAGATGATTAAACATAGATTTAGAAGTTAATGATTTACAAATTTAAGAGGAGAATTACAGTTTTAATTACAGTAAAACCTATGTTAGCAACCATATCAGACCACCTGTCTATAATAATCAAGGTTGTAGTTACCTGCCCATTGGATAATTTTTCAATAAATTGAGCTGAATAGACTACCTGCTTTAAAATTTTGCTTTTATCATTTTCTTTGGGGTGGTCTTTAAACACAGGTTACACAGGGATACATTATTATCACCATCCTAATTAATTGTTTATGTCTGGAATATTTGACAATGTATTAAAGAGATTTACAGTTTGTTTTATTAGCTTTAAAGTACATTGTGTATCTTGTGGTTTTGTCCAGGTTGAATCTGTTTTAGTATAACTGACCTAAACTGCTGGCTAACTGGCTAGTGTTAAGACCAGTGTATTATAGATCAGTGACCTGGTGTTAAAAGCTATACATCATATTTACCTGATGTTCAGCACAGCTGGTTATTAACATTTTATTGCTTTAGCAAGACCTTGATGTTAATTGGCTACACTTAACACAGGTAAATAGCTTAGAAACATGTTTTACCTGTATGAAAGTCATATGTTATTTTACTGTGTGAATACAGGGTTAAGTGGTCTCAAGTGTTCTGGAGGAAACTCGAGACCTGTTGCAGCAGAGTTATCTTTCTTGGATTATAAAGTTAATAAAAATATCAAGCTCCCTTACAATTGAAAAAGGACTTCTAGAGACTTTTAAGATTTCCTTTTCTCTCTGTTAAAATGGTCATCAGAAGAAGAAGTATGTTCAATATGTATAATATTGCAATACACTAAAGAGTCGGCTTAAATAAAAACCATCTTTGGTCCAAAGACTTAAAAGCTAGGAAATATGCATTGCTATTTAGCACATTCAATAAAAGCTAGGAAATGTGCATTGCTATTTAGCACATTCAAAGGCAATGAGAATGGTATCAGTATATGAATGCTGAATATTATTTAAATGCAAAAAGTTAAAATGTTAAACCTTTAACTTGTGAAGTTGTAATGGTAAGTTTTAAAACTTGTTCAGCCATTAAACTTTTACATTCATTGACCTTAAATGACAATTAAGTTTGGATAAAAAGCATGTTTGATTGTAAAAAGTAGAAACTTAATTTTTAAAACAAATTAGCAGAATGAAACAAAAATTAAAAAAAAGTAAATTAATTAATTTGGCCATTTAACCTTTAGAATTAAGTTCAAACTCATCTATTGGTGATATTTTCAGGTAAGTCTTTTGTTTCTGTTCACCTTTTACTTAATGAGATTTAAGTGAATTTGTATTTAAGACTCTCATCAATCAGAAAAATACAGGTGCCCTTGGTCAACTCAGTCATCTCACTTTTGTCTCTGACAGGAATTTTTACTATTATAAATTAAACAAGAAGAGTCAGTTGAAATCTTAGATAATCATCATTATATATATGACAAAAACCTGTAAATTTCTCTATTATAATATGTTTTTACTGGAAGACCTTTTGTTTTAAACACATGTGATTTGAATACAAATGAATTTAAAAGATTGTAAACATATCAAAGTAATTAGTTCACCTGGCTGAAGGTCTAAATGTCATAATGCAATGTTCTGCAATAGTTTGTTGTATGACCCAACTTTCAGTAATTGTCAAAAAACAGCAAAACTCTGCAGTCATGTCTTTAATTTGTTAAGTGGATACAGATACCTTTACCATTACTTATTCAAAAAATCTTCCTCTCATATAGAACAGCCAGCAAAATATTTTCTGTAGTCCAGGGATTTGATTGAGCTTGACCAAATTTTAAAATATTTTATAAAAAGAAATTTGCACATTTCCATTAACACTTAAATTTACCCTGGAAAATCCTAGGTAAAAATGGCTGATTGAAGCCATTTATTGTACTTCTGTGTACATTTTTTTTTCAAAAATTATACAGGTAGATATCATGGATATGTTGTTTTAAAGAAACTACATTGCATTGATCTTTTTACTTAAAATCTGTGTAATCAGCTGAACTTGTCCCAAGTTTTTACATATCTTTGACCTTGACCTTTGTTATATAAGATGTTACTGAACAATGAAGGTGCAAGAAACCTTCAATGGAAAAACACCACTAATCTGAGTTATAACATCATTATATACATATTAAAGTGTATCAGATGAGCTTTATAAACCCTCATATCCTTGTTTACTTGTACTTTTTTTATTTTTCCTTTTAAATTATAAAAATGGGGAAAAAAAACAATGAAGTAATTGATGTTTGAATTTATAATTTTACATTATGTTTTTTTCATGTAAAGGGAAGTAACTTCCTTTTATTTGTTTGATGCTGCTATTATTTAATGACATACTTTTTAATCAAAAGTATTCTGTTTGAAGGTTTTATCACCGTGCTGTACATTTTTCAGTGCAAATAATAAATATTTAAAAATGATTGATGTTAATTTAGTTGTTTTATATGATGTTTATCCAATATTTGTTGTTTTATTTGTGATGATGTTTATCCAATATTTGTTGTTTTATTTGTGATGATGTTTATCCAATATTTGTTGTTTTATTTGTGATGATGTTTATCCAATATTTGTTGTTTTGTTTGTGATGATGTTTATCCAATATTTGTTGTTTTATTTGTGATGATGTTTATCCAATATTTGTTGTTTTATTTGTGATGATGTTTATCCAATATTTGTTGTTTTATTTCTGATGATGTTTATCCAGTATTTGTTGACACTTTAAATCTGGTAATAATAATGAGGCCATCTGATAAAGATTTTATTTCAAAATAAAAATCTTTTTTAAGAGGTCTAAATTTGTCGTCTTCTTTTTTAAGTTCATGTTGCTGTTGCATTTCAGATAGTAATTTTTTGTAATATATTTTCAAAATTGTAAAACATGTAAAATACTAATGCTTTTGTCATAGTTTACTGTCTAAAGCAGGAATATCCCATAGAAATAATCATTATGTGATAAAGGAGTGAAATGGAGTAATGGTGTTTAACATCCTAGTGAATCTTTCATTTTTATCAAGGTGGTCATATATGGGTCGGTGGAAGAAACCAGAATACCTGGAGAAAACCACTGACCTTTAGCAGGCGAATTGACAAACTTTTTCACACAGAGTAGGATTTGAACCTAGACCATAATGGATTCAAATTCCTTTTTTATGATAAATTAAAAGATAATATTTCAAGAAGTCTTATCATATGCTTCTGGTTATGGATAATGTTGCATTTTATATATATATATATATATATATATATATATATATATATATATATATATATATATATATACATGTATATATATATAATAGAAAATAAATACAAACTTTTTTTAAGGTTGTAGTTTAAAGTGAGGTAATTATGAACTGTGATCAAGTCAATTTTCTATGGACGGAAAGTAAAATGTTCTTATCATATTACTTAGACTTTTAAATTCGTCAACTTAAACTATTATTGGAATCATAATGAAATCTTAAGTCTTTATTGACCTGGTCAGGTCACTGTGTCCTGTTTGTCCTTGTTTGTGTTAAAGCTATATAGTGGTATATATACAGGTAAATGTACTCTCTCTCCCATTGGCCTAGCTTGCTGTTTTAGGGCTTATAATCTCACCTGAAGTCTAGACAATATACTGTCCACTTAATCTAACTTTATGTTAACTGACATAATGTTTCTATCTAGACCATTTATCAGAAGAGGTTTTATTATATACATCAATCATCAATCATAACCTTCTATATATATATATATATATATATATATATATATATATATATATATATATATATATATATATATATATGAAGACTCATAGAAAATAATGAACTTCAGGAAATGTTCCCAATGTACTGACCTAGTAGGATGAACAGAAAATACTAAACTACAGAATGTTTTTCCAAATTATGACTTAAGATAGACTTACTGCTCCCAATATATTGACCTAGAAGGATGAACAGAAAAATACTAAACTACAGAAAGTTTTTCCAAAGTATGACTTAAGGCAGACTCACTGCTTGAAGACTTGGAGAAAATACTAAACTACAGAAAGATTTTTCGATGTATGATTTAAGATTGACTTACGGCTGGAAGACTTAGAGAAAATAATTGATTATGGAAAGTTTTTCTAGAGTATAACTTAGAAAAAAAGAACATTACAACATTTTTTATCCCTTAAGTTTTTTAAAGATATTTAAAACAAACCATTGAACCATGTCATTTGCTAATTAATTACATATAAATTGATATTATATTGATATAACTGTTGACTTTGTGTCATTAACAAGAGAATAAAAGATCAGTTATTACAAAGTCTAAAATAAGTTCTCCATATTCTCTAACAAAATATTATCATTTGTTGAGTATTATTTTAATTTTCATTCCAGTGTTGTTTCTTTGGCAATGAAAGCTCCGTCCAGTTGACTAATTTGTAGTGCATATTGATATGCTTTGGATTTTATGTATTTAATGCCTTATCTGAATAAAACATGGTGATTAGCATAAAACAGCTTAATAAACACACACTTTATATCTGTAATTGTCCATATAACTATGATGTAACAAAACTATACAAGAACGTTTTTATGATGGGGAGAGACCAACTTCTCTCATTTTTCTGTATTGAAATGTTACACTTTAAAACCAACAGCTATAAATTAATACTACAAAGTAGATCAAAATGGCTTTTTATTGAACAAACTTGAATTAAATGGATTATAAATAAAGTTTTACTAGGTGGCTACCTTAATTGTGAAGTCTTGGCTTGCTTCATTGGCCTCGTCTAACTTTGTGCTTGTAATCTACAAAATATAAAATACATTATTTTGATTTCATTCTGAATTATTTATATTATTTCCTCTACAGTTGGTTTCCTGCGATAAAAAGTTGATTTTTTGTGATGCAATAAAAGTGACTTAATTCTAGACAAAATATCTCCACTAATGTTACAACATGGTACAACACCTGTTGTCAATGTTGTGGTTTTCAATTTGTTTTTGCTCTTTAATTTTTTATATTCTTAAATTTATTAACCAATCATATTAATGTAACTCCATTTTATCCCAAATATGGAATTTTATCATTGCAGTCACTGTTAAAATATTTTCAGATTTTTATTTATTTATTTATTTATTTATTTATTTATTTATTTATTTATTTATTATTATTATTTTTTTGAAAAAAAAAAACATTAAGATTTTGTCACTTTATTATCTGTAAGTAACAAGAAGAAATATAATATATTTTCTTATCTTACACATTTTGAATCATCATCTCATTCTAACATATTTGTTATAGAATGTCCAACAGTGTCTTTTTTAAATATAAACCTTTTTTGCTTTGCTAAACATTCTTAGGTTTAATATCAAATAATTTCTTTTTGTTTGCAACATATGAGGGAATGCTAATTTGGGACAGTGTAGGAAAATGTGTTAAAAAAGACACCCATAAAAGTAACCACAAGTATGTTTTAATACCAAACAGATCAGATTAACATTAAAATCTCCTTACACTTGTACTTGTGTTACAAATGAATTTTTTAATTAAATTGTTACAAATATGTGATAAATTGTTGATGTAAAGTAAAACAACATACAACCAACCAGGTAGATTGTCCTTGATTAACTGATCTACTTGTAACCTATAACACTTTGTATGTTTGTTTATTCAGATCTATATTCTTTATTTGGAGAGATTTGACAAGCTGATAGAGATTTTAATTTATCTGAGGAGCTTTATCTTTATTGGACTTAGCGGTCATCTCAGGACACCAGGACTCGTTTAATGTTGAAGTTTAACCTTTAGTGTTAGCCTTAAGTGGAGGGTTAACTACCAATAAAGTTTAGGGTCACATTTTTCATTTGCTACGGACTTCAATCAACTGTGTGAAAGTACATGGTCAATTTGTTTGTCCATTGTTGCTGGCTAAAATCCTTAATGGTCACCTGGTCAAAGGATCAATAGAGAGCATGTAGATGAAAGCTAATAAGAAGCTGGACATTAACTTTAATGATGGTCACCTTTTAACACAAGGATATGAGGTTTTGACCCCATGTGTGCCCAGCAGTTATTATTGTTTTTTGTCTTCACCTGCCTGGGAGATTTATTTTTTATACTTCTGAAAATATGATAATTTGATTTTTGTAATTATTTAGAAACTGAATCTAAATTACTTTATGGAAATTAAGTATTTTGAGTTTTAAATTATTAAATTTAAAAACAATTAAGATATGGTATTTTTTCTATTATTTATTTATTTATTTATTTATTTATTTTTTTTTTACCATGAGGGCATATATTGAGCCAAATTTACTTACCAATGTATAAGCCTGATTGAACCATTTCTTACTTAATTATTATCAATTATTCATTTTAAAATAAGAATTTATATAAAAGTGTAATATATCCTTTTTGTTACATTTACCACCTAAAAATTAAGCAAACTGGTTTTATGCAATCATTTTTATAGTCATTTATGTAATCAAACTAAATTACTCTCATTAATTATCTAAAGTTTTTGAAATATCCAACTGCATGTGAATCTCAGACAAAACTACCAGTTTCAAACTTGCTTCAGTTTGTATATACATCTTGAAAAGCTTGATTTGGTCTTCTTTTATTCCACAAAATTTGAAAGAAGTCGCATATTATTCAACATGGTGGAGAAAAGAAATATTATTTTACATCATGCAGAGTCAAGTTTCTTTCAGATATATTAATGTGGTTAGTTCTGGGATGGTGGAGGAAATACGAGTACCTATAGAAAATTATCAACCTTTGGAAAGCAAACTGACAAACATTTTACACTAGGGTCTGCTTAAATGGGATTCATACTTAGGCAGTAGGAGCAGATCTAGACTGTTAGCATTTGTTGCAGACCACTTGGCAACTGATGCCCCTGTCAAAATATTGAATTAACACTGGATACCTGTATATCATATTTTGTGCTAATTAATATCCATTAACTTTGACATCATTGTCACAAAACCCTATGCTCAATTTTGACATCATGTTAATATCATTTCCTGCATACATCTACAGTTGGTTAGCAGTACTTACAATACTGTTTGTCATTATATTTGATGTTAATCCACATTCTGTCATTTTCAATATTATTTTGTCACTTTATTCAGTGCCAATTCAAAGTCAGTCCATTTAAAAAATATTCAGCTCACAACATTTCAGAACTTTGAGTATCGGTAATGTTAACCTTATTTTGTATATATTTCTGCAATAGTTTGGATCTCCATATTGATATTTAAAATAGTAATAATAATAACTTTAGCATATTTGTGGTAAACTTGTTGTTGAGATATATAAAATTTTATGTTAATTTATTTGTTACCTTAAGGTAAAATATAGGTTACTCCACCCTCATAAAACACACTTCATAACCAGGATATGATTAGTAATCAGTTACCTGCAGTTATGTCTTCAAATAATAATGAAGTTTCATAAGTATAAGTTTTGTGTTAAAAAAAAAAAAAAAAACAAACTATTTTTGTGATAGTGGTCTATATAGGAAACATACTCTAGGTCAACCAAGAAATACAATACATGGTTCAGCTGTGGACTCCTGTATTCAATCATAAGTTTTTTAACAAAGCACATTTGCATTATAAACAAAAAGTTGGGAATTGAGTTGGTTTTTTTGTAAAGTATTTGTGAAAAAAATTATTACATGTGTCAAGTTTTAAATGTGATATGGATGTATATGCATTATATTGCAAAGGGATGTACTTGGAATGATTATTATTTAAGTCATTAATAATTCTTTTACAACATTCCTCATTTTGAAAGGCTAGAGGGCATCTAGTTGCATGTTGTGGAATGCTCTTATGTTTATTAAAGATATTTCATTGTGACCAAACTAGATAAACAACTCCAATCAAACTAGACTTTGTAAACCATAGAGTCTACATTACAAGCTACCTGAGGGTTTACTATAGTCCATTAAACAATTTACAAAAACTTCTTTTTTAGTTATACAAATATTTGTCTGATTTTAAAGCTGTATTACATGTACTTAGAGGTAAGAACTACCTGTATATATTTATTCTTTCACACCAGTATAAGCAGGTCTGACTATTATTATATCATGAAAGGATTTATAAAGAACAAGATGATTTAGGTCATGTTTTCTGTTTAGATTGATTTTTTTTACTAATACATGTTTCCATATTAACAAATAAATGAAGATATCTTACAGGGGATTACAGTGTGGACATCAATAGTGATGTCATTCTTGCATAATTAATACAGAATTGTTGCTACGGAAACAGTATTAAGAAAATATGGTAACCATTGATGTTACTAAGGAACAAGAAAGCATGGTAACCATTGATGCTAAAAACATTTGTGATTGATTGATAGCCCAGATATATAGGGTGCTGTAAGCCATTAATGAATATTTCAGGTGTTGTTTTACTTTTCTGGACCAAGTCCCATACTTTCTCTTCTGTTGGCATTTTTTGGTATGTTTTCTAACTTACAATTATATGATAAATAGTCTTGACATAACTGTTAAAGACTATCCACCTATATCATTTTACTTGAAGATGATTTGTATTTAATGTTTCCAGTCCTAATTTTATAATCGTCTCTTAATTAAGATGTACCTTTGGTGTATCTTGCATAATTTGGTGATTTTTTTTTTTTACAATATCTAAATAAAATATAGTAAGTACCAAAAGACATTAAGATTTGAAATATTGCAACTTATCAAGTTGGTTGTCACAGAAGCCTGGTTTTTTTTATTGCAGACAGCATAACTGGGTATTCTTTTTTCAGAAATGATAGAATGATCATATTACAAGTAAAGCAAGTCACATTTGGGTGTGTGTTCAATACTTAAACCACGCCTTGCCTTGCATAGATACTCTTTTTTATTTAGCATTTTAGAGAATTTTTTTTACTTCAATAAAGAAAGCCGAGCCATTTTAATATCTAAAATTTTACTAACTTATTGAAAGGGTTTCCCATCATAAATAGCAAAAACTTCATAATTATGTGGGGTTTTTTTTTTCACTCTAGTACCTTTTTAAAATTAAAAGTTTTTTTTTTTTTTTTTTAAAAATGCATGGCTGAAAGATCTTGAAAATACAAGCGTAAATAATAAGTCAGGAACAGTAACTGAATATTTGCACCATGGCTACTGACTGAGCTATCAAATAGTATTGATCTTTAACTGTTTTTAACATTACATTTTATGGATACTATTAAGTCATGGATGAAAGGACTGATATTTACTGGTCATATATGTATAATGGTCAGTCTTCATTTTATATGCCAATAAAAGGTTAACTAAGGTGAAGTGTAAGGGTCACTAAACAAAATAATGAGAAGAATAATAATAAAATTTCAAAGGGATATTTTAACTCGTTCATTGATCAATGTTCATTTGAGTTGAGAACATTTCAGCTGAAAATATAATATAGATACTTAACATGTTAACCTTTTCTATTTGATGTCTAATATGAGTAGAAGTATTTTTCATCAAAATTTACTTTTTTTCAAGATTGAAGTAATTTTTTTTAGTTTTTGAAATTTAAAATGTTGACCACTAAAATACAAAACCTTTATCTTATTTCATGCCTAAAAGACATTGCACTTGTTATTCTTTAATTATTGAACTTTAACATAGGTCAAGGTTAATACCACTGTTTTGTCTTCTGATTCTTTTAATAAAGACTTTAGATATTGGATCAATGAATTTCCTGCCCATTTTTATACCAGATTTTTTTTCTATTTTAAGACAAAAAGCCATCAACAGCAACCCACCAGACAAAAAAACCATCAACAGCAACCCCTCAACCTCCCTGTCATTAATTTTGACTTTCAATTTTGCTTTTTTAAGTCTTAATAATCAGTTGTATTAAGGGTTGGGTTTCAGGTCCAAGGCTTGTGACTTTATAGCCTGAAGTTTAATATTTTGTTCAACCTCATAAGTTTTACCAATAAAATTGGAATTGTAAGAATTTTCAAACATTTTTTTAATTTCTCTTTCTTTCTTGTAATGTTTGATCTTTGGCCTATTTTAGCTTTAAGAATCTTGGTTGTATTTCCTGTTATTGGTGACAAACTACAAGTTAAGATGGAGACATTTTGTGGCATATCTTTCATTGTAATGTAACATATTGTAGCTTGAAATGTCTTGTTTTGATTAAATCTCTATAACTGGCATGTAAACAAACATAGTGTCTTAATTTTTACAATAAATAATTTTTAAAAAAATTGAACAAATTTTATTTGTGATTTTACAAACATTATTTGTGGCTAGTCATAACACATGGTTTTAAATTGTTTGATTAGTAAAATTCAGATCACATTAAGTCTGTCATATTTTCTTTATTAAAACAAATATTTTTCCAATAGTCATCAGGAACAAGATGATTTTTTTTATTCCCTGATGACACAGGTTATATATTTTAGTTTGATATGTCATTTTTTTTTCTAAATTTATCATTGATACTAGCTGGGTCATCTGATTTATTGATATGTTTAGAAAATGAATATTCACATAAATTCTCTTCCTCTGAAAAACGGAAGTTTATCTTACAATGTCTTGATTATGGTATGGAGAAATTTGATGATTTTTTTTATTTGTATGTACAAGCTTTATTACTGAATAACTTCCTAATCTAAAAGTATTTTGTTCATAGCAGAATTACAAGTACAAATACATGACCATAAATAGAGAAGTGCACAATTAAGGTTTAAAATGCCGAACCTGTTGGTTTTATAAGCTGTTATTTTGTATTGATTTTCACATAATTTTACTATGGTTTTGTAAGATGTAAGAGAGAGATGACTCTGCATTCTGCCCTTCTTTTGGAGAAATACATAGATATTGATAGGGCGAGATATTGAATCACAGTGCTAATTGCAGTTGAAGTCATCCTTTCAATACTGGTTTTCAGGGAGCATGCTTATTTTATCATTCTTTATACTATATCATCTTGCCATATAAAATTCTAATTAATAAAAATCATCTGATCACCTGGGATATCTTTGGATTAATGGGTAACCTGCATACTTCAACAATGTATCACTAATTATTATGATATCTTATCTGACTTTGGAACTACCTATTCAAAAGAAGCCAGAAACTCAATACTCAATAAAAATTGAATAATTTGAAAGACGTCATATTATTAGTCAAGATGTACAGCAACCTGCATTTCTCATGGTTTTTATAAGAGCTATTTGTTAAAACCTTAACACAATTCAATTATCTATGGATCATGCTTTGAACATTAATTTTTTTTGGAAATTTTCATTAAAATTATATATTGTTGATCATACAATCATTAGTGAAAAAGTATTCTCTTTAAAAATGCGACTTTTAATTAAAATTTGACTGGTCATCAAATATGTAAGTCTTTAACTGATCTTTTGTACATGTGGTCATCATCTAAAGGTAACCACATTGCTAATTGAATGTTTTAAATCAGCAGGTGCCCTGTTACATAGAATTGACCATTACTGAAATGATTGACTGTACATTTAATATGATGAGAATGAAGAATTACTTTGGTTAGATATTAGAATATAATGTCCATTAACTTTATTAATATGGTAAAAAAAAATGGACTGCAAATTGTCATTAATGTATTTTTTGATAAGCATATTGATTATCCATCAGAGAGGAGACCAACAAGATGGCTGTGCCTTGTTGGCAGTTTTCTTAAATAGCTACAGGTGCATGTCAGAAATACAGGGATAAAATTAATATTAATGTTTTACTTAAAAAGCATTAATATCTGCAGTGGTCAACAAAGCATACACCAGAGTTAATAACAAGTGACCAATCACATATATTTTCTCAGGACATATTTGAATAGGTTGCAGGATTTATGTATGGCTGCTCAGGACACTGTATTGTTTTGTGGTCAATTATAAATGGATTCTTCTACCTATTTTACATTAAACTCAGATCTGTCCATAGATAAATGGTCAAGGGGGTCATTTATGGTTGACTTGATTTGACCACAAATAACTCTCCATTTAAAAAAAGGCACTGATTAGTGTGGTCAGTCTCATGGTGGGCATGTAGAGGTCTGAGAAAAAAAAACTTAATTCTTGAGATTTGTATAACAGTTCACCTGCTCTTTAAAAGGGTGTAGTGTTTGGTTTTTTTTTTATTGAAGTTAAGATTAAAATTTGAAAAATTTAAAAAAAATGTTTTAGTCAACTCTTTGATAAAAGGGGATTACTGGTAGATGACTTTGTAGATATAATAAAAACTACCCTTACTGGGAATGGATTATTTTTTTCAAGAGTTCAAAAATTTCAAATTGACCCCATCAAATTAGTTAACTATTGATAATTTAGACATTTTAGAAAGTCTTGAGCATTTATTTTTTTTCAAATTTAACCTTGCAAAATTAGAAGAATCTTAAAAAAAATTTTTTTTTAATGCTTGACATCATTTTGATTGTAATGACTTAGAATAAAATCCATGACCCTTTTTTTGCTGACAAACAGATCCTAGAAATTCTAGAGTTACTCAGTATGTATATGACCATGTTTTATGTTGTTAATTTTGTCATTTGACTAAAAAGAAAAATAGAACTAAAAGTTTATGTAAAATAGGTTAGGATAGTGTAAATTCAATAAAAATTGATTTTCAAATATGTGTGCAACTGATGATGCATCTAAAACTGTTGTTGTCCAATTATCTTTGAAGAAATCATTACCTCAGGGAGCAAGTTGTTATGAAAATTTCTGAAGATGGCATATGTTGAAAATGTAACACAGTATCCTGAAATGTTACCACTCCTTAGCTGAGGATTAAAACACTGATACAGCGATAAATAAAAATGATAGCCAGATTTGTTAACACATTAAATGACTTCTTTTTGATAAAACAAAGTAGAAAAGTAAAAGTAAATTGTAATGTTTAATCTACTTTATAGCAAAAATTTTACACCAGTGGCTTGAAAAGTTTTAATCAGAAAACATAAATATTGTAAAAATAATTACACATATTTATAATTTTGTCGAATTGAACTCTATTACTTAGACTAATTACCACATTTTTTCTAATTTTTACACATTTTTTACGTTATCACCCTAGCACTTCTCACGATTAAGTGTCTTTATTTAGCTCAGGGTATTAGAAAATTGTCCCATAATGCATTTTAAGTGTATTGTGTATTTTGTTAAATGCTGTTTATTGGGCAGATTCTTAATTTCTCAGAGAAATCAATTGATACAATAGAATATAAACCTTATTTTACTACTAGGTCTTAAAAAACAACTGTAACTATCCCCCGAGCCTCCATTCACGCATTTTATTGCATTAAACACCAGATTGAGATACCAGTTAGACCAAAATGTGTAATGTCGAGATTTTAACTCCATGTAATAATGAGATTCTAGACTTTTTATTGGTCACTTTGTTAAAAAGCGTAGAAAATTGCAAACCAAAAATCAATTAATCTTAATCTTTTCTTTTTAATATTTGTTTTCTTAAGTTGAATTTAGTCATTTAAATCTACTGAGCTTTTTCAATTGGAAAAAATTCTATCTCTTGGTAGTTCTTCTAAAATAACGAAATACATGTATTGATTTTAAAACTCTTCTCTGAAAGCCACAAGAAACCGGAAAATTTGGTTCCATATAAAGTAATGTGGCAGGCGTGATCATATATAGGAGTTAGAAGTTTGGATAAAAAATTGAAATGAATGAACTTGTATAGTATTGATTGACCTACGACCAGTTGCCAAGAGATAATTCATCAAGAATTAAATTGAAGCATATTTCTTAGATTTTCCAAGCCTTATTTTGTTGAAATCATGTTTTATGAGTATTAAAGAATAAATCCATTCATATCAATCATACGAAGGTGTTGATCACTATATGAAATTAATGGATAGGCATCATCTTGAAAATAACCACACGTTGAATTATGAATTCTCACTGGTGCAACATGTATCCATGGTGTCATGATTTATAATGCACCAATATTTGCATTCCAAAAGAAAATTTTCCCCCTTTGAATTTGTTTATTAGATAATGTTGGATCATATTGCTATGTCTTGTTGAAATTTTTATAATCAATTTTGTCCATGTGTCATGAAATGATGAAAGATTTTGAAATCTTTTGTGACTTGTCTTAGATCAAGAAGTATTTTCTTTGTAAAGATTATTTTATATGGAGTGAATTCTATGTTTAGATTCTCTGTCAATAGAATCAGAATTTATGTGAAATATGAGGGCTTATCCACCAGGCTATGATAAAACTATTTAAAAAAAAAAAAATTTCAAAAACAAAAATATAAATAACAAACCACAAACATTGTTTCTTAATTTCCTCGTTAAGTGATAATTTTATGAAATTTAATTATTAATTATACTTGTTATTACAGATTATTGTCCTTTATTTTGCTTACAGTTCTGTTTTAATTGATTAAAAGTTCTCATTACATAATATTAAATGAGAGAAAAAAATTACAACAGATATTATGAATGGTAGCAATTTCACTAATTACTTATTACTTTCAGCCCCCTTTCCCTCCAATTACAACTGGTATTTCATGTGGTATATAATATTAACAACCATTCCATTATTTTGTAAGCCTCTGCTCTTTTCTTTTGTGAAATTCAAGTGAGATCAAGTCTAATAAACAGTCTTTTATAGAACTGTAATTCATTTAGGCTCATGTCACAACAAATGTCATTTTTTTCTAGATGATGTTTTAACTTTCCTAAACAAATAGTCTCACTTTGCTTAAAAGAACTGTTCCAGTTATGCTTTGCTGTGTTTGTCAAATATTTTATCTGAAGACTTGTTATTTATCGCTTTGCCTTTAATTTTCAATTTTCAAATGTTCTGAAAAAAAGGAAATTTTTTTAAAAATTTTTACATGAAAAAAGCTCAGAAAATTTTCTATACATGTAGGCATCACTACTACAGTTTCTGTATCCCAACTCTAAACATTATACATGTATTGGCAGGCAATAACCATGAGAATGTCGTTAACTATAATAACATAATATAACAATAAATGTAATCTGTCATTTTACTAGAACCAAACAGAAGTTGTAATTCACTGTGTATTCTAACATTCATTGATCACATAATATGATCAGTAATTTGGTACTGAGCAGTAGAATCCAAAAACTGGCTTAATGAGTATTCTGTTGTCTCTGGTTTTATCTTACTCTAGATGGATGTGAAAATAAAGGATCCAATCAGAAGGGGACATCTTTATATGAATTAAGGAAAATTATTTATGTATTTGTCAGTTTTTGTGGTCATTTTTTAATATTAATTATTTCTTTATAATGACAGAGATTATCGATAAGGTATTTATGTAACTGAATATCAACAGATAGAATGTCAAGAAATACAACTAAGATTTTTGCATATTATAATGTTTTGAATTCGTGCGGATTCTGTGGTCTTAAAAAGATTTTTTATTAGGGAAATTGACCATGACAATTTAGTTTTAGTAAAACAGAGATGGTATTCTCTATGACTCTTTTATATGCTTCATTTTTGGCATTTCTAAAAGAAAGCTGTTAACATCTGAATATATGACAGTGGCTTAGTGTTTTGAACAACACAGTGCATTCTTGGAAAGGATCAACACTTCTTAATCGGCTCTAAATACACATGTAAAACATTGAACTTGATTGAAAAATTAACATTTGAATACTCTAAATATCTCTTTGTGCTGACTTGCCTTATAGTGGTTGTAAAAAAATAGGATGGTTATTGTTTCCAAAAAGTATATGAACCATACCACTAGGTATATACGATTTTCTCGGTGTTAATTCAAAGTCAGAATGATTTGTAATCTGTGATTTCCTTTAATGTTTATTTTTTGTATTGTTTGATGGTTTATGTTGTTGCCTGTTTTGAGTTCTTGGTTGTGTTTGGCTATTGCTAAGTATCTGTATTATCTGCTACAGAATGCTTTATTTGATTATACAAAGTAATCTGCTTGATGTAATTACATTTGTCTGTAAAGTACTACATGCTTACCTATTGTATGGCTATACTTCTTGTGTATGTGATACACCAATGCAATAACAGTGCTAGCCAGCCAGCGAGAACATCAATCTTTACAGACTGGTCAAGTCAACATGATATCTATTTAATACAAATCACTATCAGCATGGCAATTATTCAATGACCATTTATCGCATGATTAGCTTCATCTAATGGTCAGTTAGACATGTCATTCATTGCTAATTGACCAATTGATCTAGTCACCCACTTTATATCATGTTTAGTGTTAATAGCCGCTGGTCAATTCGAGTGGTGTTTTATTAGATCAATCTGCTTATGGGCTGGAGGTAATCAAATAAAACAACATTATTTAGCGATAAAATGTAATAGATCTTTGTTTTTCATTGGTCAGTTAGTGGCTATTTCCTACTCATTATCTTCAAGGAGTCTGAGAGTCATGTCTTCTTGTATTAGTGCAGTATAAGAGATGCAGCATGTGTCTTCTCTGATACTTACATGATTGTAAGATTGACCACATACATTGTTTGTTTTAGGGTCAGTGATGAAGTTTGGTTTTAAAATGTTTTTTTTTTTTTTCTAAAGCTTTGGAAATTTATGACATTAAGTTTCATTTCTTCTTTCTTTTTCAATGGATATTGCATCAACTTAAATTGTTCAAAATTTTGTTATATTTTACAAAAATACTGTTAAACATTGAAATTTTATTAGTTTAAGATAAAATGATTTTACAAAGTATAATTTTAGATGGAACTTTCATTGTGGTACTTTCAGGAAACATAAGTGATGTTTTAAATCAAATTGGAAAACCTTCAACAATTGTAACAGATTAAAGAAAACCACCCACCCAACCACCCACCCACTCACTCACTATAAGTATTATTGCATAGTTGCATCTGGGATTCAGCATTATTTTACCTTGCTATTTGAGTATTCTGCCAGTTAAAATACCCATATTGCTAAACAATTAAACATGTATGATAATTAAGAATTGCTTTTCACTTTAAACTGAACATAAATATGTTTTTTTAAAAATATTTATTTGATTTTTTTGAATTGGAATTCTGGAAATTTGATCTTAGAAATTATGAAGTTGAATCATATTGTCTTTTGTTATAAATTGATGACTTTGTTTCAAATATGATACTGTAAAATGACCATTTACTCTCCAACTGACCAGTGATTAATTTATCTTTTATTTGTTTAAATTGATCATACATGTAGATATACTCCATATCTCCATATCCCAGGCAGGCTGGCAGGGTTATTGCAGGTCAGTGCTGCCCTGGCTTGACACCAAATGACCCTTGACTGACACCTGTGTCCATAATGGTCAAGTACAACAATAGCAATATAGTTTTTAAGTTTCTTTGATTTACATGGGAACTTTTTTAAGACCTGAATTGTTAAAAAACTACCTGGCTACTATTTAGTGTAGGTAGCCAGTTAACCTGGCCTGAGTGATGGGAAAGAGTGACCAGGGGGCTTTTAATCATGCGGTCATTCAAGTTGATTGGAAGTTGATCACTGATTATTATTGGTGGTATTGGAGGAGGGATGGAGTGACCAAGGGAAATGATATCCCAAACTGACCCCTGATTTACCCAAGATGTTGACTCAAATTCATCAAAAAATTCAAAAAGCATAAAATTCACTGGACATATGAAATGTGAAATTTATTGATTTAATATTTGACTATGGTTAAACCTGTTGATATATCAGATAGTCAGTGTATGGAGAGTAAAATAGTTATTAATTTTTATTTATCTTATTAAAAGTATTAATGATTGGAGCACAGACTAAATCAGTAAGTATAAATTAATTTAAAAAAATAAGATTAAAAATGATATTTTATTTTCTCATTTAAGGAAAATTTAGATTTTAAAATTGAATTTTGATCACACAATATCTTAAATATTATATAGATAGTTTTAAATACAAATCCAAAGATGAATTATTAATATTGTGCAATTTCAGATTTAAATAAAAAAAAATTTTCTTTTAAAAAAATGAAACCTTCCTTTTAGAAAAAACAGTTAAATCATGAATCTGAAGATATTAGGTTCAAATATTTAAGGGGTATTTTTTTTTAAAACAAAAAAATCACACGTAATTTTTTTTTCACATGGAATTATTATTTTTGTGAAACTTGTGTATATTATTTAATCAGTATGTGGTTAGCGTTTGAGTGGATGAGGATGAGCAGCTGCAACTCAAGAGTGTGTACATTATGGAAATCTTCATCTCAATGTCAAGGTGCACTACCAGCCTATACATTACATCACAGCCTGCCATGCCATCATGTTAGTTTATAGAGTGGGTGTCCGACAGGTTATAATCACTGTCCATTTTTAAAGATAAAATGTAACTTCATGTACCACAATAGTTTTCTTTTTTTTTTTTTAAATTTCTTGCAACACTTAAATTAGAAACTGTATTTGTCAAAAAAAAAAAAAAACCCAAAAATATAGTGTTTATCTGTTTTGTTTTTGTTTCTTTGGTTTTATTTTTTTGGTTTTTTTTTGTTTTGAAAATAGTGAAATAAATGAATAAAATTAAAAATTAAAATAACAAGACCTAAAAATCATAAGTATAATATATCACCTAAAATATAAGAAATATAAATAAAAGAATAGAATTTTTATTTATTTATTTATTTATTTTTTTTTTATTTATAAAACAAGTTATAAACCAGTATATGATGAAAATAGGCAAAATGGATAGGTTCGAAATTTATTTTAGATATTGAGAAAAAAAATTAGTTAGGATTTTTTGTGATATTTTTATCTTGATTTTCTCAGTTATTAACTTTTTGAATTGACCAACAGTATTCTAGAGAAGGAACATTGTTCTTATATGTGAAACTCATAAAAAATCATATTAAAGTAACCCATTTTAATATACCAGCAGTATATACAAATGTTTAGTGCAGTCTTAAGAAAAAGTTATTTCCTTCTTATATTTTTTTTCATTAAGAATTGGACGCAGATATGAATGATGTAATTTCAAAAATAACATTTATCCTGCAGAGTCATAATTTGTTGCCTAGTTCTAAGTTCAGATTTATTTTTATGGTAGTAGAAATGAAAATTTGCCATGAGATAAGTGGAACCCCAGCCAGCCAGCAGTAAGCATTACCAACGTTGAGTTTGGCCATAACATTAATTGTAGTCTATATATATTCAAATCTTTATCCCATATGTAATACAGACTTTCTCAATTGCCCCGACCTTGGTATTTGCCAAGAGTCGGAATTCAGGACATGGTCTAAAACCTGGTCTAGTCTGATTTAGTTTATCTTGAATGGTTTTGCTGGCCTTTTAAAGCCTGGTTTCTATTATTGTCTAGTCTGCAATTTTGCTTTAGCCTGGGACATTTTTGGACCATTTTTAGTTAAGGGGTTTTCATGAGTCTTTGACACAGATTTTAGAGTCATATGAAATTTCAAAGAGTAGCATATTTAGACCTGACCATGAATATACAACAACAACAACAACAAAAAATTAAAATATGAAATAAATTTATAAAATATTATAATCGCAAATTACAAATTGCTGTTGGATAAAAATACAGTGTAGGTCATCAAAGTAATAGCAATTTTCAAAAGAAGAAAATACTTAATGTGTGCACATCATCGGGTGTCTGGATTCCATAATTATATCTCTCCATTTGAATGGCTTAAAGTATTTTGTAAGTTAGTTTATGATTAATAATAGAAGAGCAGCATTATTTGCTGCATTAAGGTGACCCATGTGGTAAATATTTTAGGTCAAACGTTTTTATGCATTAAATTAATCACAAATTTGTGTTTTTACAAAAACAATACTGTTCTGGTTTTGTTTTAAACTGACCATGCATCTGATGATTCCACTTCAGACTTTTGTGACCAGACTGAATTTTAGACCATGCCAGAATTAAGACAGTCTTTTATCTGTGTTGGAGAGAGTCTGAGATAACCAAGGGTTTAGTAACTGATATTTGATGTCTGAGCCTGCAGTAGTACTTAAGGCAAGCAGGGTCAGTGAGGTTGGTTTAGTCTGGATAGGAACCATGTCATCACATACTTAGCTACCAAAGATTACAAACATTATGATGAGCTAATAGTCTCCTCGTACTACTTATTAGTGTTTGCTACAATTTCCCGCCAAATGTATGTTACGAATTACACTGATAAGAGATTTATTAGCAGTAAAAATTTTATAATGGTGATTTCAGATTCCAGCTTATGTTATAAACAATATAATTGTCTGGAGATAGATAGATGTACATCTGTATTATATAACAAAACTTACCTTTTTTTATTAGGATGAAAGCTAAAATAACTTACCCCCTGATAAAGGTAGAAATTTTTCATGTTCTCAGGATGTCTATCAAGTTATTCATCTATGCTAGTTCATATTTTTTTTTTATTATTGCAAAACAGAAAAAGGGTAATGCTGTTGTAAGAATTTTGTGTTAAACTCTTAAATATCTAGAGCAAGTTTGAATTCTATACAGTTGAATGATAATTCAGTTAAGTTACGGCCCTTGCTGAATTTTTCATAAGAGTTAAAGTTTAAAGTCAGAAATGGCGAACATGGTTTCTGAAAGAAATATATCATAATAAAAAGTTTTTTTTTAAAAAAAGAAAAAAAGAAAATATTTAAGTATTTATTTTATAACAACAATCAACTGAATATTTTATTAATAATAAATTAGATTTGCTGATTTAGAAAACAAGAGACTGTTTAGTTTCAATATGGTTTTTTGTAAATATAAATTATTAACACATGAGGACAAAATTGATCGTCCGAGTTTAGAATCACCGCTGATAATTATCTATTTAAGTAATTAATCAATTAATGAAGGTTATTTTAAGATATAAACTTTCCAAGAGTTGGATATATTGATATGTTTATTTATTTGGGGGTAAATGAGAAACATAAGTTATGTGCTTACATTTTACAAAAGAAGGAAAGGGGGGGGGGGGTTTAATTGTGTATTTTTAGATTTACCATGGTATGTCAAGTTTAATATACTGTAGAATTATTAGTATTCATTGGATAAAAATGCTGAGGTTTTTCAATTTAAAAATAAATTTGTTAGGAGAAAATTTTGAATTGACTTTTGTTGCAATTAATCCCAAAAGGGGTTATGGTCATTCAAAATTTTATTGACATTAAATTTCCTTGTTTTCACTAATCCTTGAAAATAATGAAATATAATCCCCCATAAAGATTTGTGATTTTACATTATATTGCCTTGCTGACAACAATGTTGATGCTACTCTGTCATGATATAAATTATATATTAATACAGGGTAAATGAATATTGTAATTTTGTTTTAAACAGCATAGAGATTTAAAACTGAAATGAGAGTACCTTCTTAGTATCTTAGTTTTATAAGGCAGAATCAATGCTTTAATACTATAAATTTCTGTATGATCTTGAAGAAATAATAATAAGCATGAAAATGACAGTTTTGCTCATTTTTCCATGATAAAATGTGTTTTCTAGAAAATGCTTATTGTTTCCCCTTTATTTTACCTGGAAAATGTAGATATTTTCCTGTTTTGTACATTTTAAAAAAATACTGAAAATCAAATCTGTTTTTAAAAGTTATTTTGTTCAAAGAACTGTTTCAGATTTGTTCAAACATTTAATTTTCCTAATTTTTTTAATTTTACAGTGGAACAAGAAAATGATCTCCTGGTCTGTGGCGATTGTCAAACAAATTTCCCGTTACAAGATATCGTCAAATTTATACGCCACAAGATCAACAAATGCAGTAAGGAACTTACTGATTCGCTGGATTCACCAGACGTAGATGATGGCAATCAATCAGATTCAGAAACTCTTCGTAGTAGCATAAGTTCTAAACGGACTAGTATATCTGCTCCGATAGCGCTTAAAGAACTAGTAGAAAACAAGACATCACCTAGACCGTCCTTAGAATCCTTAAGCTCACTAAAAGATGTTAGATTAAAAGAAGAAAATTGTGACACCCTAGATGAAGATACAAAAATCTCAGAATCCAAAATACTGAGGTCACCATTAAAACCAAAACAGGTTGTTGATGCAGAATCTAACACTACATACACAGGTACTATTTTTTTAATTTTTAAAATTATTCATTTTTTATCTGATTTATTATTTGGCCCCTGTAGAACAATGGTAGGACCCAATACTTGCCAGAATTGGATTCTGCCACAGTTAATGCAGGGGTAGAATAGTAAATGTTGTTTTTTAGGAAGACATAGGTTTTACAGGGTTTTTTTTCTTTGGTTGATTGTAACTTAAACATTTATGTTGTGTTTTGCATGATAGTTTTTACCTTCTAGTTTTTTTATCTAGTAGTACATTAGACATGTTATTTATAATAATTATTGCTTTGCTTTGTTATTATAATTAAAAAAAAAAAAAACTTTTTATGACTGAATAGAAAATTTAGTAAATTGGTGTAGGTTTAAGAAAAATTAGGTCCAAAAATATAGCTCATTTTGGCTTTGATTTTTTAAAAAATTTGAAAGTAAAAACATCGGAATTATAAATGTAAATTAGTTTAAATATATAAGATTTGTATGTCAGAGTCATATGTTTTGAATGATTTTGTTCATCTTCTGAAATGAAATTTTTAGTCAATCTTGGTCAAATTTTATTAAGCTGAAATTGAACAATAATGGCTATTTAAGCGACCAGTAGGCCTTGGCCATCACTTTAATTTCCAGCATGTTTTCCTGATAATTACTTGTTGTAAATGAATATTTGGAGAAATTAGTAGTTATAATGATTCATTGACATTGCATTATTTATTTTAATGAAGAAAATAGGTGTTTAGGTGCTTTTTCTATTAAATTCACTGTCCTTTTTATGATGGTAAAAAAATAAAAATGCCAAAAGGAGAAGCTGATTTCAAAATAGATATTGCGTGATGTCAATGTAAACTAATGTTAGCTGACTGGTCCTCACAATCAGGAAGATGTTAAATAATGAAACATATGTTTTTCACAAACAGTAGTCATTAAAAATCAGAAAATTGCTGGGATTATTTATTGGATTCATCAGTTGTTTGTGCAATTATACAACATTAATTTGGTCCCCAGTGAGCTGGCCTGCAAATTTGTAACAACTTTTTTTAAAAACACATTTCAATTCTTAAATGTTATAATTATGGAAAAAGGGTCAGTCACCTTATTTATGATGTGAATATAATTTTATAAAGTTAAGTTTCTTAGAATTAATTATATAACTTTGATGTATCTGGTTTATAAATTTTTTTGACCAATCGTTTATATTGAAAAATACATTGGTCACCTTGAATTTTTTATGATCATCTTGATAAATCTATTCAGTTTAATGTCAAATAATTACTTAAAGATTTTATACAATTAGATCAAAAATAAATCACCTTATTTTCAACCTCTTTAAGTAATACTTATTTATTAATTAATTTATTTATTTATTTATTTATTTATCTTACTGTGTAGTTTCTCAATTTTCGTAAATTACTCTTTTTCATGAAACATATATGAACATTTTACAGATTTTCAACTTGTCATGAATTTGACATATAAAGTTGTCACATTAATGTTGCAATCTTTAGAAATTTTTTTTAACCTCAAAGACTGATGAAATTCCTTAATTAAGTTACCTTTAGCTTATTAATTTATTTGAGTCACTTTGCATAATTTTAATATGACCCCAGAAATTTCCATGGTGATGCTTTTAGAAATGGTAAGCTTTAGAAAAACGCATTCTTAATATGGAATTTTATCTGTCACATATACAGTCTAACTTGTGTTAGCGGCCACTTGTATAAAGCGGTCACTTGTCTATAACGGCCATATCTTATTCCCCCCGATGAGTTTTGTTCTTTATTTCACCTCTATATAGCGGTCACTGTCTTATGCGGCCAGCGGCCACCATTTTTCCGACCCCAAAGCTTCAACAGAACTGTCTATAGCGGCCATTTGCAATGTTTACGAAACTTCGTCAGTTTCCGGAAATTTCCGGAACCAGTCGACATAAAAACAAAAAATCCCATAATGCAACTCGACTACGATTAAATTCGGCACCCGAAAAAATATTTTGTTATTCATTTTGTGTCTGTGTACGATTTTAATTTTAAAAAAAATATAGTTATTTTTGATAAAGATATGTAAACAGTAAATTTGACAGTTACAAATGAGACAGAAAATCACTGCTCTGATCACTTAACCGTGTAATTCATTATGTAACAACTTCCTTTGAAGTCTGAATTAGCCTGTGATATGGGTCTGAAGTGACCTTATTATGTTTGTATAGGTGTAACGAAGCGTGATAAGAAAAATACTTCAATATGCAACACCCCTATACCTAGTAAAAACTCGGAGTGAGAGAAGATCATTTAGACATTTTAATATTACAAGGCCAGTGTGGTGTAAAGGATTTGTAAATTCCTGAAAATGTTGAATAAATTGATGTTAAAAAAATGTATTTTTTCTTGGTTAATCTCAAGTTATAAAAGAAACAATTTCATGGTTAGCTATATTCAGTTTAATTTGGGTACTTAATTGAATAAGAAAGAACGGTTCAGATAATAATTTTTTATGATCCTTGATCAGAGAACTTGTCTATAAAGGCCACCTGTCTATAAAGGCCACTTTGGCTGCATCCCTTGAGTGGCCTTTATAGACAGGTTTCACTGTAGTACATTGGTACATGTGCATTTACTTTTGCTCTCACAGATCTAAGGGGGTTTAAATTGCAAATTTAAAGATCAATTATTTTTTTTTAACATTTGGTTTTCCAAAGAGTTGATATATATATATATATATATATATATCTATATATATATATATATATATCAGTTGAATTTGTTTTACACCAAACATGCATTTTTATAGAAATAAAATTAATAGAGAAAATCTAAACTTCAAACAAATTTGTATCAACAATTTTTTTTTTAGGGTTTTTTTTTCTGGTTTTTTTTTTGGTTTTTTTTTTTACCTTCCAGGGCGTCTTAAAAACTACCATTAAAATTGTTCACTCTTAAATCTTAATATATCCTTTTTTCTGATTGGTTGATAATTTAAGATCAAAAGGATGCATTAGTGGTCAGATAAAGTGGATAGTCCATAAAAAAGTAAAGTATTGAAAAGAAAAACCATTAGTAAATGAATGAAGTTACACACATTAAGACATTATCTTTGACCAGTTACTTAATGGTAAATTGTTGAAGCTGGCTAAAATCTTTGTGAATTATTCTGGGTAGACATTTCCACTTAGGCCATAATAAATCCATTCAAAACACTTATACATTATGTCTGACCTTTTTACTCAGAAAAACTGAAAGTCAAAATAATTAAGTTGATTAACTTTCTGTATCATAAATGCATATATTATTTCTACCTTTTAATGAAAATTAATTAATAATCCAAAATTACTGTAAGCTACACAGTTATCAATGACAGTGCCAGATAAATACTTTAGGTTTTTTTTGTTTTTTTTTTTAATTTTGTATGTCTTGCATTCCATTTTATTTTATTATGACATAACTTCTTGGTTGTTCTGACTGACAAGAATGTCATTCAGCTGTAAATTGCTTGGAATATTTTATTCCACATTTCAATGACTAATATTAATGTTTCTATATTTAAATATTCAAAATTTTCAACATTAATTAAAAATTAATTGTCTAAATATTTATTTGTAATTTATCAGTGAATTTAATAGCTATGTATCTCAAGGGTTGGTAATTATATGCTATAATGTAATGCTGTCGATGTATGATGTATCCAAATTTTATTTGGTGTCGACAATGTTTGTGAAAATTCTCAAGAGAAGTTGTTTTATTACATAAAAATTATTATACCTGAAAATGATAAATCGCTTGATAGCAGCTAATTGTAGTGTTTACTGCAGTTGCTAAGATGGAATCTGCAGCTTCCAAACAATTCTAAAAAGAACCTTATGAAAAAACCTTATTTATTAGTTGAAAGGGGTTTTTTGCTCTTTTGCTTAAACCCATTTTCTTGTTATGTTTTTATGCCATTTAAATAAAAGACTTGCCTTTACAATTTATCACACACACACACACACACACACACACACACACACACATAATTCATTTATTCATTTGTTCATTTATCTATTTTATTGAAAGTGTAGGATGTTGATTTGTCTTGCATGAAATATATTTGTCTTTTTATTATTTTCACTTGTCAATATGTGATGTGTGTTAACAACTGACTTGACCCAAACAACCTCAGTCAGGTTATTTGAATAAGAATTTGCTTATGTTATAAATGATTATGTGATAACTCTATAAATTAGAACATAGGCTACTGAATTCTAGAACATAGGCTACTGAATTCTAGAACAAAGGCTACTGAATACTAGAACATAGGCTACTGAATACTAGAACATAGGCTACTGAATTCTAGAACATAGGCTACTGAATTCTAGAACATAGGCTACTGAATTCTAGAACAAAGGCTACTGAATTCTAGAACATAGGCTACTGAATACTAGAACATAGGCTACTGAATTCTAGAACAAAGGCTACTGAATTCTAGAACAAAGGCTACTGAATACTAGAACATAGGCTACTGAATTCTAGAACAAAGGCTACTGAATACTAGAACATAGGCTACTGAATACTAAAACATAGGCTACTGAATTCTAGAACATAGGCTACTGAATACTAGAACATAGGCTACTGAATTCTAGAACAAAGGCTACTGAATTCTAGAACATAGGCTACTGAATTCTAGAACAAAGGCTACTGAATACTAGAACATAGGCTACTGAATTCTAGTGACAGCCAATGATAGCAGTAATATTATCATACCTCTAAATATAGTCTTGGTTGGATTCATTCTGCAAAAAAGGGAAAAATCTTTTATGTTACATCATGGGTATTTATAGAATCATTGTACACGTCTACTGAGTGAGGTTGTAATTAAATTCACTGGTCAGTCATTTTTAATAACACTATATAATATGAATTAATAGATCAACAGTTTCTTTCACATTTCAGGTTTATTTTAGCTGAATATTTTTGAAGATATTGTTTTATTTCTCAAACTATCTCTATATATCTGATAAACAAAACAATATAAAAAATAAAACACCAAAATTGATTTTAAAGATTAAAAAGACTGAATATTTAGATTGGAAATTCATTTACTATAGTTAACTGGCTCTCAGAACCAGAATCTTGGCCTCTCTACAATAAAATCAACTTCAGGTGCATGGGAAATTGAAAATAGATTTTTTCAATTTTTTTTTCATTATTTGATGCTGTTTTAATGAAACCAATTTTTGTTAATACCCTAATCTTATAATAATAATCTTATATCTTAGTATTTACATTATACATGAAATTTTAATAATGATATTGGTGCTATTTTACCATTGGTCTCATAATTTATTATTTAACAGATACATAATCTTTATCCTCATCCCAAATCAACTTCATATTGTATTATTAACTACAAGAATTCGCTGAAATTAAAATAACATTTGAACCAGATGGTGTTATCCATCAGTAAAAGGTTATGTAATTAGTTAGTGGTATGTTTTTATCCCATTTATTTGGGATCGTTTATAAAAAAATGCTATGTCTAACTCAGTAATGCTGCAACTCATCAATGTAATGGCTATCTGTGTGTTATATATATAATGCAAGCTGTTGCTGTCTGTGTCTGACTCTGTGTGTGTGTGTGTGTGTGTGTGTGTGTGTGTGTGTGTGTGTGTGTGTGTGTGTGTGTGTGTTTGTTTGTACATGTATGCATGTGTATGTCCATGCTGGAGTATGGCACTCATATGGAAGCTCTCTGTCTGCACTTTAACAGATAGCTGTACTTGATTGAAGTTTGGTGATTGACTGAGGAGATATGATGTAATACTGCTGCTACTGCTGCTGCTGCTGCTGTTGAGGGAGAATGAGATGCCTTGGTATGTGTGGGCGGTACTGCTATGTAATACTACTGTAACAACAAGGCATTTCCGGTCAAACTGGCTTTTCTCAAAGAATTTTCCAATTACGATTTAATAAGGTACAAAAAAGGTTAATTTAAAATCAAAAATATTTAAATTTTATTGTCTCCCCTGGCTAAATTTAAATTGTTATGATTTATACTTTATTAAATTTTAAATACTGTTAATCTTTAATAATAATAATAATACTTTTACTATTTTTGAAAGTATAATTCCAATTTGTTAAAAACTTTATTCAAGCTGGTTTAGTAAATGTTTCAATAATTTTGTCAAAGCATTAAGAAGTTTTATTTTATATCTGGCTGAAAATAACAAATAAATTTTTAAAAGAAAAATAAATATTTTTGTTGTTTTAAAAATGTAATTTTATTCTTAGTAAATTAATGAACACTGAAAATTCAAAGATAATTTTGTTAGTACAATTTATTTGATTAAAAACAGATACATTTAAAATTTTAATTAAAGTGAAGGAACAAAAATGAAAATTTTTAGTTTTAACTTTCATTAAGAGAAGATTTTCCACCTTATTCTTGTTGACTTCTGAAAATTAATTAGAACTCTTGGACAATTACTTTGTTATCCTTTAAAATCATTAATTACCAACCTAGCCTTACTATGGATAATAGTTACAAAATTAGTATAATTCCTCTGATGAACTTAATTCTGTTTCACATCCAGTTTTTTTTTGGAATTGATTCATTTTTGTAAAATTGTTATTTAGAATCTTATTGTAACTAAAGAAAAGCATTCACATGCTGATGATTACCAGGATTCTTATTGGAATTTCACATTTAAAGAGTTTTTATCACAGTTACCAAAAACATAATAATAATAATAATAATAATAATAATAATAATAATAATAATAATAATTATTATTATTATTATTATTATTATTATTATTATTATTATTATTATTATTATTATTATTTTCTTGTTTGTTTGGCTGATTTTTTATTTAAATTTAAGCTTAATTAGCAATATATTTTAGCTATCTACAATTTTTATTTGGTCTGAAAAAATCAGTAATTATTCCGGAATTCACAAGTTTGATTTTGTTTATATATTTAAAAAGAAAGTTGGTCTGTTGCTCTTTAAAGCTGAATGTTGCTAAATCAGCCATATTTCAGCTGTCTACACCTCCTTTTTTGATTTAAAAATGTAGGTTGACCAATAAGACAGATGAAATGATTTGGAAAAAGTTACAAAAATTGGAGCTTTATTTCAAAACAAGGTTTCATGCAATATGGGTAAATTATCAAGTCTGTAGAATTAAATAATTTTATTTACTGGACTGAAAAATGTCTTCAATTATGTTTTATGCTCATTAGCTATCAAATCTTATACAAGAATATTACTCTCTCTGGTCTTCATTTGGCTGGCTATAAGTTTGCCGTGATGATTTTATTCCAAAATCAGTTTATTGATAAAACAGCAATAAACTCTGTTTCCATGGAAACTTGAACATTTTGCTTTAATGACTAAAAAAAAAATGCACAATTTGAGCAATACGTAATTTTAAAAAAGTTTAAAATCATTAATGAAAGCACTAATTAAAAGTCTCAAGTTGTTTTCCTTAGGTACTAAGTGTTGAAAACAAAAAATTGGTTTGGTACCCTGGGTACCAAGTATTAACCACAAACAATAAGTTTGGTTGGTACCCTGGGTACCAAGTGTTAACCACAAACAATAAGTTTGGTTGGTATCCTGGGTACCAAGTGTTAACCACAATCAATAAGTTTGGTTGGTACCCTGGGTACCAAGTTGTTAACCACAAACAATAAGCTTGGCTGGTACCCTGGGTACCAAGTTGTAAATCACAATCAATAAGTTGGTTGGTACCCTGGGTACTAAGTGTTAACCACAAAGAATAAGTTTGGTTGGTATCCTGGGTACCAAGTTTTAAAACTCAATCAATAAGTTGGTTGGTATCCTGGGTAGCAAGTGTTAACCACAATCAATAAGTTTGGTTGGTATCCTGGGTACCAAGTGTTAACCACAAACAATATCTTTATGTATAAAAAAGGATTACATACAAACCAGGTTCTTCAAAAATGTATGTAATTACCACTGTCATCTTATCTAATTGTGTGTGTGTGTGTGTGTGTGTGTGTGTGTGTGTGTGTGTGTGTGTTGATTACTGGTAGAGATATGTATGCAGGCTAAGGTTTGAAGTAAAAGATTTTCTGTTCCCTCCTCCCCTTGATGATCCTTCTCTTTTTAATCTTTAGCTGATTTTAGAAGAAAAAAAGTTAGAGTGAAAGGATTGATCACATCATCATCACATCATCATCACCACAATGTATATTATAGATACATATATACAACTACCGGTAGTAGTTATCACATAATCTGATTGATCATCAGTTTAAACTGAAACGGTATCATGTAAATTATAGTCTTAATTCTTACAGATGGGTAGCTCCATTTATAGCCCTTTTGGCCCTTCAAATTGCCTCTGATATGCATATGGTCAAGGGAGGAAGCTTAGTGGTTTCATTTCAATTCAAAATCATTCTATCAGGATAGTAATGGGTTGATCAGCTGATAAAACACTTGCCTATGATGTGGGAGGTCCAGGTTTTTGAGTTCTGTCTGAACATGCATTTTGTACCTTCGCTGTTACATGCAAATATGATAAATTGTTTGAAATAAAAGTAAAACTCTGACATCTGTTTAATTATAAATTTGTTATTCAATTATTCAAATATTTTCATTAAATGCAAATGAAAACTTATAACTAGCATGTACAGTTCAAAACATCTGTAGATTTGTATGTCCAGAATTGCTGTTAAACATCACGCTTTTTGACATGCCATGTGTGAGTTTTTGACAATAATGCACTCTTCCTTCCAACAAATGGGCTATTCTAGATGATATAATACATTTGTTGGCATTTCATCTGATATAACTTGTCTTTTAGCCATAATCTCCTTGTGAGGTTGCTGGTCGGATGTGTCTGCTATATATTTCTTTCCAAATCTGATGTTACATCCTGACTTTCAAATTAAATAGTTTTCTATCTGGCTAAAACGTGTGGTCATAGAATTTTGTGTTGGAATATATGCATAATGATTATTAATAAATCCACTTGTTAGATCAAATATATATATATATATATATATATATATATATATATATATATATATATATTGTAGTACCTTTTGTGGTCATGTATTAATTTCAATAACATTAGAGAAACCATTACTTACGGATCACAGCACCTCTCTGCGCCTGGGTTAAAATCCCACTCGGGACAGATCCTAGTGTGAGAAAGTTTGTCGGTTTCGCTTGCTGAAGGTTGGTGGTTTTCTCCAGGCACTCCTGGTTTCCTCCACCATCCCAGAACTAACCGCCTCAAAATAATTGAAAGAATCTTGACTGGGGTGTAAAACACCATTACTCCACTCCACTCCACTATGTTAAAATCACATAGGCCTGTTTTTACTTTTATGATTCCTTTTTGCTTAGTTCCTTAGGTGCTTTGATGAAGGATTCAGTAATCACATTATTACTGTTTAGGTAGGATCATTACAGAGAAAACATAACTTGACACTATAAGGTTCGAATCCCACTCGGGACAGATCCTAGTGTGAAAAGTTTGTCAGTTCGCTTGCTGAAGGTCAGTGGTTTTCTCCGGGCACTCTGGTTTTCCTCCATTATGCCAGAACTGACCGCCTCGAAATAAGCGAAAGATTCTTGACTGGGGCGTAAAACACCATTATTCTACTTTCTACTCTCTGATCACTATATAAATGATCATAATAATATTTTAAAAAAACAAAATTACATACATGTATTTCTGGTAATTTATTTTTTATAAGGTTTTATCAAAAGAATGAGAGTGTAAGGTATGTTAAAATGTACTAGATATGTGTTTAAATTCTGTCAGATATGTCCTAACCTAGTAATTTAATCTTGATAAATGACCTTGATATGTGAAGATGACCACTCATGTACTATACCCTACCTGCATTATTAAACGATTACTTGTACAAAGTTTTGTTTGATAAACTGTAAGGTCATTTAATAGATAAAATTCTCCAAAACTGACCCAGCTTAGGTCATTTTATATGAGCATTATGAAAAGATAAAGTTCCCAGATACTGACCTAGCTGTTGATTGACTGTTAGGTCTCTAAATAAACATACTGACCCAGCAAGTTATGTCAAACAAGGATAGTGATATAATTATTTAATAACTAGGTCATTATGGCTTGTCTATAACTGACTGGTTGCTGAGGATATTCAACTTGTATTCAGGAAATGACAGTCTTCCGAGTTTCTCTGTCCATGTCCGTCTTATGTCCGCTTTTGAGAGAAATATTCAGTCTGTTTTAAAATGATTTTTTTTGTAAACACTTACCTGTAAACAACAGAATCATGGTCAAATTAGGACACAAATTGGTGTCCATATTATACAGCAGGATTTTATTGGACAAGATGTTTTTTTTTTATTAAAATTGATTGGTGTACTGGGAACTGGTTGCTATAGACAGATGCCTATATATAGAAACAGACTTTAACCTACTTGATTGTACTTTGACACTTTTTCCCTGTCTTTATCTGTTTCACCTTTTACTTGATGTGGTTTGTTCATGTTATGTATTCATGTTTGACTATCTCACACATTTGGTCTAAGGCGTGTGAAGGCGTTTGTATAGTTGTTATGTAAGAAGTCATCACCTTTGAACAAGATGGTAATATATAGAATTATGTGCATAAATTTTGCTCTTCATAATTTTTACTGGATATCCTATAAATTTGATTTATTATTACAAATGGAGAAGGTTTCAAAACTATATAAACAAAATCCTTGGGACAGTTTTTTTTCAAAAAAATATCATATAAAATAGCCTATCGGTATATACAGGTATATTGATTTAACTTAAGAAGGGGAGGTAATAAAAGGGCTGATATTAAAAAGAGAAATACATTTTTAATACAAAGAGAATTAATGTATAGATCTACAGTGTTAATGTCCATTATGACATGAAAGACATAACTTGTGTTACATATTGATTTTTGTAACTAGGTGATATATTTTTTTCTTAAAAGATGATATTTTATACATGATAATAAAAGTGTTGACACAGGTTTAATTATCTTAACTGGAAATTCATATACAATACGGATGACTTATTATCATCATCACATTCATATCAATTTTAGAAAAAATTAAAATTTGTCGACAAAAATGAAATCTTCTTTCTTATGGGATTATAAGTCAAGTGGAGAGAGCATTCAGAGTGACATCATTAGCAAGCCAGAGATAATTAGGGAAAGGACACAAGATGTCGAGTGCTGGTGTGACATAATTGATTTTGATTGCAGAAAGAAAATTTGTTGCACGCCAACATGGTTATATCTTGCAGGATTATATTTTAAGTCTTCAGATCAATAATTGCAAGTAAAACCCTAACTTGATTGATATTATTCGGTCATTGTCCATAGATTTTTCTCTAAATTTTATCCAGAAATTTCAGATAAATTTGTATGAGGAGTCAGAGTCTGGTATAATTAGGGATATGTGTGTTGTGTAAGCTGTGAGAATAGATTGTATATCATAATTACCTTGTAAGGACTTAATATAATTGATAAATGAAGCCCTTAAATATGGCATGTTACCGTTTACTTTCCTGTGGTGTCACCTAAAATTTGAATTTTAGGGTTGAACATACTTGTTTTAAGGTGATTCTTTAGTTTCATTTCTTTTGCTGCCTAGAGATTTTAAAATACTAATTATAATTAAATTTTCATAAGTTTGCAAACACTGCAAAGGGTATTGTTCATTTCTCATACACATTTGACTAATCAAATTCTTAATGCTCATTCAATATTCTTACAATTCTGTATTCAAAAATACCTATTTCAAGGATTTACTGATCAAATCAATTAAGGCCCTTTGAATTTAGAGACTTGGAGTTATGGTCCCTTGAAGTAAAAAGAATTATGCTTTAGGAACATGTAGTTCATTGCCTGATTTTTCTGAAGATTGCCTTTTATTTATTGGTTGGATTAAAGCAATTTGTAATCTGTTTTCATGCTTCAAAACATACTACAGAGGAAATCTGTGACTTGACCACAGACCCCTTAAATCTTGACACAGTGTTACTGTTTTTAGACACTTTGCCACTTCTCTTCATGATGTTAAGGAAGCTAACAATCATAATTCACAAGAATATTTTTAATCAATGGTCAACTGATGGTCACAAATGTACAAATTGTCAACCTCCTTTATAGGCAATTATACTATCTCTTGAATTTTTACACACACACACACACACACACACACACACACACACACACACACACACCACCACCACCACCACCACCACCACCACCACCATCAATAACAACAATAACCAGTTAACTTGCTTTATATCAGTATATGAATAACTACAATAAAACGTATTTTCAGTTTTAAATGACTCTTTGTTAGTATGATGTTTGGTAATTGTACTCTTTGTTAGTATGATGTTTGGTAATTGTACTCTTTGTTAGTATGATGTTTGGTAATTGTACTCTTTGTTAGTATGATGTTTGGTAATTGTACTCTTTGTTAGTATGATGTTTGGTAATTTCTCTGTACTCTTTGTTAGTATGATGTTTGGTAATTGTACTCTTTGTTAGTATGATGTTTGGTAATTGTACTCTTTGTTAGTATGATGTTTGGTAATTTCTCTGTACTCTTTGTTAGTATGATGTTTGGTAATTGTACTCTTTGTTAGTATGATGTTTGGTAATTGTACTCTTTGTTAGTATGATGTTTGGTAATTTCTCTGTACTCTTTGTTAGTGTGATGTTTGGTAATTTCTCTGTACTCTTTGTTAGTATGATGTTTGGTAATTGTACTCTTTGTTAGTATGATGTTTGGTAATTGTACTCTTTGTTAGTATGATGTTTGGTAATTTCTCTGTACTCTGTTAGTGTGATGTTTGGTAATTTCTCTGTATTCTTTGTTAGTATGATGTTTGGTAATTTCTCTGTACTCTTTGTTAGTATGATGTTTGGTAATTTCTCTCTACTCTTTGTTAGTATGATGTTTGGTAATTTCTCTGTACTCTTTGTTAGTATGATGTTTGGTAATTTCTCTGTACTCTTTGTTAGTATGATGTTTGGTAATTTCTCTGTACTCTTTGTTAGTATGATGTTTGGTAATTTCTCTGTATTGATGAGCAAAATACCTTTAGGACAGAAAAATAAAGCATTTAAAATGTAAATAATGGTGACAAAATGTTTTTATGAGTTATGATATGAATGGATGATGGAGAAGATCAAACAGGATCTGATGGACTAGTGGCTAGTCATAAATGCTTATATTGTACAAGCATGAGAGAACACAGTTTTTATACTACACTTATTTTATTGTTATTTAACACATCCTCATTTTTATTTTACTGAAATTTGTAATTTTACATTTTCCTTCTGTTTATCTGATTTGTACCTTTTTCCTGGGAAAATTTTAATTGTTTTCTATGAGTTTGATCTTTGTTTATGATGACAATTTAAACCTTTTTTTTCATTTTGTTTCTAGTTTGGTTATACCTTTTGTTATCTCTAAGTCAGCCAAGATTTGCCAGCTTTCAAGTTTTTACTTTGTTTTTGGGATTATGATTTGGACAAGGACTGGTATGTTTGTGTTTTATTTGTAGATGATGTTTCAATAAATTTGAGCAAGAATTTTCACACCCATTGCCATGGGTGGCCATTTTTGACACAAAAGGGAAAAAAAATAGAACTACATAAAAATATACATGCATCCAGCATTCAGTATCCTAATGTCTCTATAAAAAGTGAAGCAACTTGAACAGTACTAAAGACATTGCTATTGTTGGTTATATATAAACAGAAACAAAAAATTACAACAAATTATTATGTCCTTAGCAACCAAAATTGTAGGCTAAACATTAATGGTTACCATTATATCATATCAGGTGGGACCTTGCTAAAAATGACAGGTCAAGGGGAAAGTCTCAAATCAGTTGATCTGGTTAAAACATGTCTAAACTTTAGTTATTTGTCTAGTCTTAAATTTAGGCATTGGAATGGTTTGAACCTAAGCCTTGACTGTCTTAACATGTCTGAAATTAAGTCATTTGTCAGGTGTGAACTTAGGGTCTTAAACTGCCTTAAAGCTACAATATTTGAACAGGTCTAAACTTCTGTCATTGGGCTGGCCTAAACTATGAGAACTTGGCTGGCCTAAACTCTTATGTTGAACTGTCATTAACTCTATAGACGTTGAACTGCTATTAGTCATTCAGTGGGACAGTGCTTTATTTTGGGCATTGCATTTACTATTTATGTTTTACCATAGCAAATGTGTGTCTATATCTGCTGTTTGACCTTGGTCTGCCTCAGTTGTCTTACATAAAAAACCAAACTTTTCACATTGAAATATCTGTCTGCTTGATTTGGTTAACACCAGAAACAAAGCTTGTCAAGTTAACATGATGTTATCTTAATGGTCTAGCAGTTCTTATATATTAATTAAAATCCTTAGTTTGTATGTTATGACATTGACATTAGTTAATTACATACAGGGTTGGTCATAACCTATACATTTATGTTGTAACTCACTGAGGAGGAAGGAAATCAGGGAAAATAGGCCTTCGTTAAAGGCTGATAACTCTGAATACAAAATATAAGAAATACAGAATTTATTATCAATATTTAGATCTTGGAACAATATGATTATTTTCAAACTCAATGACCTGAAATAAATTTTCATTTATATATCCTATCTTTACACTATTAATGATGACTTATTAAAATGACAAGTAATTTTTTTTTTCATTCTTCATTGTAAATACCACCCAAGTATGTAATGTTGTTATGTTACCTTGAACTTGTTGTGGTATTTATTATAATGATAACATAACAAGATTGAATAATGAAGAATTAAAAAAAATATCAATACTCAGACAAAAAATCATGTGTAAAAAATATCTTTGACATGTTTTATCAAACAGTAGTTTTTTAGATTAGCAGACAAAGCCATGAAGGGCATATATCTGTATAACTTTTACATAGACAGCTAACACCTATTGGTCGTTAATAAAGCCTGTGATTTTTGCCAGGCCACCTAAGCTTAAATCATAAACTATTCTTACATAGCTAGAGGCGTTTTCAGCTTTTAAATGATTTGTGTAACATCTTTTCATAATTCTTCTTTAGTGTCAGCTATCCAGAATAATTTGCATTCTGTAAAATTTATTTTATTCCATATGTTCTCAGTATAACATTGAATTGTGTAGAACTGGGTGTGTCGCTTTGGGTGGTCAATAGAGAAATGTACTTTACACTGACTGATATTGATATTTGGGGTGTTTCACCTTCACAATTGATACTTATTGTAAAGGTACAAAAACCATCTGTAAAAAATTGTGTCACATCTTTGATCAGATGGGAGATTTATTCAATGAATAAAAAAAGAATGTTATTTTAATTTCTCTGTCCAAGTTTAACACTTACATTGATATTAATATCTTTGTAATGCACTCATAGAAATAAGCATTGAGGGTTGCTATGTCTTGCTCAGCTGTACTGTTTTTTAAAATTTAACCTTAGAACCTTTGACTTGTATTTTTAAACATGTAGTGCTTGAAACAGTCACATTTCACATTTTAGGTCTGTCCTTATTAGAAATTTAGACTTTAGGTCTCCTATTTACAGTGTGACACTCTGGTAATCTGTCACCATTATAATGGTTTAATTAAATATAAGAACACTAAAACCTATTTATAATAATCCTTAGTACACTAGAAACCAATTGATAATTGTTAAAGTAAAAATGCCCATTCCACGACAAGCTCAGTGGTCTAGATAACATTAAAATGCTCATTTTGGTCTAGGTAAAGTTAAAATGCTCATTCCACAATAAGCTCATGGTCTGGATAAAGTAAAAATGCTCATTCCACAGTAAGCTCATGGTCTGGATAAAGTAAAAATACTCATTCCACAGTAAGCTCATGGTCTGGATAAAGTAAAAATGCTCATTCCACAGTAAGGCCCATGGTCTGGAAAAACCCTAAAATGCTCATTCCACAATAAGCTCATGGTCTGGATAAAGTAAAAAAACTCATTCCACAGTAAGCATATGGTCTGGATAAAGTAAAAATACTCATTCCACAGTAAGCTCATGGTCTGGAAAACCCTAAAATGCTCATTCCACAATAAGCTTATGGTCTGAATAACCCTAAAATGTATAAATTTCTCAATGACTTGTAGTTACTTTTAGAATAAATGAGAATGATAATAATGATTTTAAACTTTGTTGTTTTTATATTTTCCATAAGTATGTGCCTTTTACTGGTGGTTATTTTCATTTTATTTTTTATTTCATTTATTCTTGTTATTTTCTTTGAACTTTTATGATTTATTGTTTTCTTATGTCATTATATAATCATAGATATTTTCTATAATTCAATGAGCAGGTGCTTGTAACACTATTATTTGGATTTTTATTGTTTTTTTTTTGTGTGTGTGTGTAAAATATTTTTTACATAAAACAAAAGAAAATTCACACACGTTTATCATGTACAGGTAACAAAACCAGTTTGATACAATACCTGTCCAATTTAAATTTTCATGATTTGTAAGTTTTTTATTGTGGAAATATTTTATGATATTATGAAATCATAAATAAATTTACCAGTACGAGATTTTTCAAAGCTTACACTATATTTGATAAGTCATAGGTAAAACATCTCTTTGATGTTCAAAAAAAAAAAAAAAAAAAAAAAAAAAAAAAAATGCAAAAATTAGAATTCTATATATGTTTTTAAATAACTAAAATTCAATTTTTATAAAATTTTACTTTTTAATAATACTTAATGATAATAGTTATTTATTTATTTTTGCCATCTTAGGTTATGTCTCACATGGTCTTATATGTGTTTTTCCTTTCTTATTTTTCTTATTCCATTTCTTCATTACAATGCATTCTTAGTAACTTTAACCATTCCTAAGTACATGTTACTTTGACAAGAACAAATCTAAAATAAAATCTGACAATTGAGTTTATAACAATGCTTGTTTAAAATTTTGGAACAAATGGTCATTTATTTTAAAATAAAAGCCTTACTCCAGTGATCTTCTTGTAACCTTGCTGTCTTTTTAGTTTTGATTTATTTACGGATCTTAAAAACACTCTCTTCTTGTAGAACTAATGGTTTAGTAAATTAATTCATTTTGAGTTGTTTATTTTACCAAAAATATTTTAACTTCATAGGACTTGATTTATTCATTAACTTAATTTATCACACAGCCATGATCAAATTTGAAAAAAAAAGCCATGAAAACTGTAGCAGTACTTTTGAGACTTTAAGCATATTAAGATAGCTTTTATTACTTCCAATCAGGGCCTCTGTTGATACAATGCCATATTATAACCCAGGCATAAATTCTTAAACTCAGAGTAAATGAAGTTATTTTCATTTCAAGATTGAAGCAATCACTGCCAATATTTATGCTGTTTAAATCCAAATATTTTAATGTTGTACAAACTTTAATCTGTTGGCCTCATGTTTTTTGGAAGGGAACACATATTGCTTGAATTTGCCAAGGAAAACTTGACCACTCACTAATTCAAGGGTAGGAAAAATTCCTCAGTGTTAATGTTTGATAAATGAGATTACATATGGACTAGTTTGTTTTAATGACTACATCAAACAAGAAATGATTGGTGTCTGTGCTTGTAATGCTGGGTAACCATCCCTGGACTGTCATAAATTAATAACAAATTATCAATAAGTGTTTTTTTCTTAAGTAGGTGATGATATTTAGATAAAACATAATATAATTTTTAATGCATTAAAGAAGTTCTTGGTATTTTTTATGTGATTATGAACATAAAAAAAGACCATGTAAATTGATTTGCTGAACATGTATAGAAATGTCGAATTTATTTTTTAAATAACTTTTCTTCGAGAAATGACAAGAGATAAAGAGTTACATCATTGATGATTGAAGATTAATTAGGCATTTTGACTTGATGAAATTAAAAAAAAAATTGGGGTTTATCAATACAATATTTAAAAAAAAAATGAAATTTAAATTAGACGTTTAAACTATTTTAATGTTATAATGGAAGATAATTAGGAGACTGAGAGTATTTGTCAGAATTTATAGTTCACAATGTTTTTTTTTCATATAAAAATGATTAAAAAAGAATTAATTGTAACATTTTAACATGATCTGTAAATGATATTTTTAATTACAGAGAGAGAGAGAGCTATAATCATAGAAGCATTTAAATCATCTTCTTTTTGTGGTGATTTACTGCTGTTTTCATGTGATTTGAAAGTAAGGAGAAGTTTCTTTATATTTTGGCAAGCTGCTTCAGATGTAGGAAGTGAATTTTTGATAGGTAAATAATTTATGTGCAGGTGTTTCTGACCTAATGTTTGGCAAGTGTGTTGGTAATTCGTATAATGTTTATAACATCTAAAATTTGGTCAGAGATTATGCTCTTTTTGAGCCAAATTTGTATTGGCTCAGTGACAGATCAACAATACTTAAAATCCAGCAGTGCTGTTTTAACAGATGATAAAAATTGAAAATGTCCTTTTTCTTTATCAATGCTAAATGCTTTTTTATATTCATTAGTCTTGCAATGCAATTTTGTAGGTATTCCTGGGATAATTGAAATCTTGCATACCAGTTTTGTGTGTGTGTGTGTGTGTGTGTGTGTGTGTGTGCCATGACATTACATTTAAGGTTCCAAAAAAGGCTTCCCTAGTCTTTTTACTCAAGTTTTGACCAGTTTGTTTCATCTTTTATAAATTATATTAAAAACGATGATAAGAACTATGTATAATGGCAGTTATAAATTTTATATTTCTCATATTTTTATATTCTTTCACAAAACAGTTCCACGTCATTTTTTTAATCATATTTAACTCATCAAAACATTGCTTGTTTCTTTATCCTTTTTAAGTAATTTTTTTATTGTTGTTGGATATAGATATAATTTTTTTTAATTAAGTATAAAATGCTGTATCATGCTTTGTGGTTGTCATCTAGTCTCTGGTGACACTAATATACATCTAGAGTTTGGTCGAAAAAAGAAAGATTCTGCTATATTATCCTCTATGATATAAATCTCTTTAAATGAAATCTGTACCAAACATTAAAAATGAGCATATCATTTCACAAGCTCCTCAGATAGTAACCGATAGTAACTATATGACAGTGACATATCATGATGACAATGGCTAAATAAACACATATACAGATGTATTTAGAGGTATTTTCTTTATGGTAGTGTTGTATGGGTCATTTTGATATAATATATAATGTTTGTGTACCCTCTGCACATACACAATTTGGTTCAAAATAATTGACAATGAACCAAAATTCATTATATGTATGTATACCTATTTCTTTTTTTAGAGTGGTTAAGATATCTCTATTTTTTTAGACTTGTTAATCAATTTGGGGACATAGTACCAGATGTTTTTCTTTTGAATTGCCATACACTCAAATTTTTAAAAAATTTTGTCATATTTTGAAGTGTTGAGGTTAAACTTTAGAACAGCAAACTATAATTGTATGGAATTGGAGGACATGATTGGAGAGCTAAAAAAGTCAGTTTAAAATTTAAAATATGAACTGGAAGCAAAACAAAGGACAGCGAAATAAATAAATATGTCACATTATTAGAATAATTCCTATAGATTGCATTTAACCAAATTTGGAAAAATTGGAAATACAGAACGTGATCTACCACCAAAGATGGACCAAACTTCACGTGTCCCCAATTGAACACATTTGAGTTAAATTGTAAAACTGTACTAGAATAAAAATTCAGAGAGGTGAGTAAGTATATGTTCTTAAATTTTTTAAGAATTGTACTACATGCTTAAAATTTGCAGTTTTGAAATCCATGTTTGCACATCTTGTGTACAATTATTTTACCTGGTGTTTTAATTATTGTGAAACATGCGCTTGATGATCCAGATATTGTGTAATCTGGCCCTTTGACTGTCAAACTTTATGAACACTATTAGGAATTTAATTATGAAGTCTTGTGATGTATTCTATTGACAGTTCAAACCAGTCTTCTTGTAACTTCAAACAAGTTTTCATTACTTCCGAAGAATTTTTTATTTTAGCTTTCCATTGACAAACATCTGATTTTTTCATCATTAATAACACAAAGACATCATTTAAAAATGGACAAAAATAGAGTGCATTTGTATAATGCCCATCCCATAATATTTTTGTTACGGTTTAAATTTTTGTACCAGAATGACCTAACAATGTCGTAAATAAGTCATAACATTATGACATTTTGCATCATAGTTGGTCATTAATGACCAGCGGCATACAAAAATTGTTGGACTGATCTGAAAGTCTGACAGGTCCTCACAATGATTGATTACAGCCTTTTTACTTTCCTTTCAGTCATCTTAGCTCTAAAAACACTGTATGCATATTAATAAGAGGGTGTTTACTACCTTCCACTGTCTAAGCTAAAGATGATTTGTCTATCGAGTTTCACCTAGGCATCAATCAATCAAATATTCATAGATTAATTAACTGCCCTAGCTATAAAATAGTTCTTTTATCACCAGATTTTAAAAAAAAAATACAGTAAAATTAACCTATGTTTCTGTATAATATTACGATATATATATTGTGTGATCTCTGATCCTAGAATTATAGAATGAAATTTATTTTCCATAGTTGCCTCCCCTTTTACAGAGTTACCTCTCATGCACTTTTAGCTTTCTTATTTCCTTGGTTTTTTTTAAGTGTCACCAAACTTAAAATATTACAAGAATCAAAATATTTATAAGAAAAAATAGAAAATAATCTACCTCAAATGCATTTTTGATAAATGGGATTTTTTTTGTCAGCATTTTTATCATAATATGTTCTTGGACATTAAAAATATAATTGGTAAAAAACTGAAATTCGTTTGTAAAAATAATGTTGTAGCTAAGATCATGATCTGCTCTTGTAATCATTGTTATGGAGGTTTTTTTTAACCCCAAGATATTCCAGTTGTCATGACAATTATAAACCTAAGGTAAAGATAATTATTATTTGATGATTTCAGTAACATATTGACACATTTTGTCCATCTAGTGCTTCCATACTTCTGAAACCTTTTGAGATACTGCATTAATTAAGATACCTGCTTTAAAATATTTGATAGTAATAAGTATTATATAAAGCTTATATGAGGTTTCTGATCATCAAATTTGTCATGAAATGCAACACTTGTTGAAATATCTGTATATGTTTTTGACACAGTGCATTAGAGATATTGGGAGAAACTTTGGAGTTATATAATTAATACAGCTTCTTGATGTCATGATGTTGCTTTATGGCTTCCATTCCATGCTGGTTGATCTGACTGACAAACAGCACATACTTCCTTGTAATATTTAACATTACATAACACTTGCTTGAAAAACAAAACTGGGGCATGCAGGCAGGGTATAATATGACCTTAATGAAGAATAGTCATTATACCAACATTGATCTTTGTAAAACCATTTATTAAGCTATTACATGACCGTTTGATTCATCGTATGTAGAGGTTTAATCATGGCCTACACTCACATGTAAATGATTCTCCATTTATTATATCAGTTGCCTTTGTCTTCCTATTTCCTTTTTTCACAATTTTAATAATTAACTTGAGTGATGATTACAATCTGTTGCATTTAAAATTTTGTTTGCTGCAGTTTTACATTTGTTGGTCTGTATTCTACAGCAGTGCTAGAGCTAGCATTACAGTAACTTATTTTAAATCTAAATCTTGAGAGCTTTGTATTTAAGAACAAACCATTAAAAGTCAATACACTTGTGGATATGGTTATATTGAAGATTGAAGTATCAGGGGACTGTAAATACTGGTTTTGATTCTACTTTATATAGCAGCTACCATCTTATGTGCAGCTCTTAAGATGCATTTAAAAGCATACTTTTGAAATCTTTCAATTTTTTTTCAATTTTTCATACATGGAAAAAAATTTAAGATGCAGGATTATGTGGGAAATGAGAAAGATTCATGGCTTTTACAGTTTTTTGACCATTTCTCTTTCTTTAAATTGATCTATACTTCAGGAAATTTGTTTGACACGCTAAAGAATAAAAGAGATTTTGAACAGAGTTCAGGTTCTTGGTAAAAGCTAGAATAACCAAGAACCATACCCAATTGAAGTCAAACAAAAAAAAATAAAAAGAAGGCAAAACACACACACACACACACACACACACACACACACACACACACACTGAGTAGCTGAAGCTATACTTTGTAGACAGACATATTGAGATCTCTGTAACATTTGAACCTCTTGTTGAATAATTTGGGCCTATGTAAGATGTGTAATTTTTATTTGTTTTAGGGTTTAATTCCATGATTTTTTTTTTTTTTTTTTTTTTTTTTTTGGATGAAGTTTGTTACCTCACTATCGGGATAGATTTTTTTATTTTGGAAACTGGTTGACACAATCTTTTCACTATTTACATCTATTTCTCTAATGGTGTGAAGCCTCAACATTGTTTTCTTGTAGTGTTCTTGTATTTACATGTTTTGTTGTACAAGAGTTAAATGTAAATAGTGACAAAGCTAACTTTTAAGAGTAGAAAAAAAAAACGAAATAAAAAAACAAAGTTTGTTTTAATGAACTTGTATTTGTAATTTGGAATGTTTGCTATTCAATCATTTTTGCCATTATTTTTGAAAGGTTAAAAGTACATTAGCATCAAATGTTTTAATCATTTACATATTTAAAACAATTGTTAAAGATATAGGATTGGTTTGTAGTTTGGTGATACAGTCATTAATGAGACCTTTCCAAGAAAAATCTTTTCTGAAAAAAAAAAAAAAATGAAATTTTAAGCTATCAACACTTTATTTGTTTTTGTCAGGAGTTGAAGGCACACTTAATGCTGCAAATCAATAAAAATATAAGATAATTTAAAACAAAAAATGCATTGTTATGCATTATAGAAATTGAAATCATAGCTAAAGTTGTAGTATTTAAATTTCATTGACAAGGACAAATATTACCAAATTGATTTCAAATGAATGGAGAAGGTTGTAACTATCGATGCTATCATTACTTCTTAATAGCTGATCAACGCTCATTTAGCATGTCCATAAACTGATGTAAAATAAATACAGAATTAATCTTTAATTCCAGAAACATTGGATAACAGCTCAGATGATTCTTCACTGTGTTGAATTAGCACAATGTGACATTATTCTTGCATCTCTCATGGAATTGAGAAATATTATATGAAAATTGTGCCATAGTAATTTCTGTAACCATTCATTCTGAAACTATTACATTTTCTTTGGCATGATCTTTATTATGCAACAGGGTTGTAATATAGAGATTTATTGTAAATATAGCTCTTTGTTTTCTTACTTCCAAAGCAGGGGAGAGGATTCTTTTAAAAAAGAAGACAATACCTGATTATTACCTTTCATTTAAATATATAAATGGTGTGCAGTAATAAAAAGTATTTAATGCCACCTGTGAGGGCTTGTAACTATGAAATATATTTATTTTGCTAGATGGTAATGCTTTTGTTTTTAAATATACTGAATGATTCTGATTGGATGATTTTTATGGGGTTTTTTGTTTCATTTTCCATTGATTTAAGTATTTTTACCTTAATTTCATATAATGTTTTACTTTGATTTCTCTTTCCTTAGTGATACTATCCTGGGGGAAACATTTCTCTTCCATTGTAGCATGTCAGCTATCATGTGTACACATAGTGCATTAATGTATTTGACCGATACGATACAAACCTCTTGTTGGTTATGAAGTTCTGTACAACATTTGTAAAATTCATATTGACAAGTTGATACAAAAAAATTAGAAAATTTTTCAAAAATAGAAAAAAACAGGTTTCAAATAAGAAAATAATGGTAAATAGAAATAATTAGCTATATATTGCAGTACAAATAGTTTCCTTTGTCTTAATGAGCTGTAAGGCCAGTACTGTAGCCTATGTAAGTCATTTTGTTCTGGTTCATTGTAAGTCTTTCAGAAAGTTTGTCTTCTTAATATTATTTGTCACATATAAACATGCTTGAAATTTAAGTAAAAAGGTTGTTTATTTTCTATTGTGGTAAAAAAAAACAAGAATGATGGGATTCCTGGTAACAGTTAAAAGTTTTCTTCATACTTGCAAACTCGTACGCATGTCATCTTAATGTGCTTACAAGGTTGCATGATACATGTCCATGCAGAATCTAATTCTCTGTAAATGGGTGCCCATTAAACTGACATTAAAATGTTTTAATACGTTGCATTGCAATGGAAAAATTCAAAAGTTGTATTGATTAGAAGTGTTGTACATGCACATTTTTCGTATAAGCCTCCCTGTTTGACAATTAAAAGCATTTTGAGTATTTGAGTTGTTCATGTGTATTAATTGTAGCTTACGACAAATGCATCACCTTGTAAGCTTTCACAGTTTGGATGTTATTTCAATAACAAGGTGTCAGCTTGTTTAACTAATGTTAAGTAAATGCATTAAATTGCCCATAAATTGTACAAATTTCTCCTAACAATATTAAACTTTCAAAATTTATATCAGAGACATTTACAAACATTTTCTTCAGCAAATGTTGAAGTTGTTAGAATTACAACATGATTCTCCTGAAGGCAAAAGTAGGTGATAAAAACATGCCAAACTGCTTGATAAGGAAACATGGTCTTTTCTAGAAATATATGTGCCTCATGAAAAAACAACATATTCAAACAAATATTGTTTGAAGTTTCATAAAGAAAACAACATATTTGAAGAAATGTTTTTAGAGTTTATTAAAAAAAATCATATTTGAACAGAGTTTTCTCATTTAAGCTGAACTTGCATGAACATCACAAATTTGTTTCGTGGCTAAGAGGTGTTTTCACTCATTTTGTAGTCAAGGGTTGTGAAGCTGAATCTTAGTTTGGTGTTAAACATTTTTCATTTTCTGAACGCACACCATATAGAACTCTCTAATTACTTTATTATAAGCATCTTTGGGATGAGACTAAATTCTTATATCTTGCATCATAATGCATGCAAAGGACTGTTGTAGGTCACCATTAATCTGCTCTTCAGGATCCCTGTTTAGCTTGGGAGTAATTTTGATCCTCCAGTGCCCTTCAATATTTGGTATGAGCTGTTTAATTAATTGTTAGCTAATTTTATGAGTCACTCTTTGTGTAATTTGATTTGATATGTCAACCAATAAGAGGAAGAAGATAGTAGTCAGCCACCAGTAAATATCTATACCATTGTAACCTTATGAGAGATGTTAAATTATATATCTTTAAAAAGTCTTTTTTTTGGGGGGGGGATTAAAATCATTATTTGACAAGCTATTGAAAGAAAAAGAACAAGACTTGGGATGTTAATCAAGTATGGTTCTAATAGAGTTCCAACTATTTTTAAAATATTTTGATATTTCTTCTTCTCCTTTTCTGATACTTGTATGTACATGGATTGGTTTTGTAAAATTTTTTCAACTTTGCTTTGGATTCAAATGTATCTGCCAATATAAGATCAGAAATTATTTGAAGATTTGAGATTCTTTTTAAATCAACATTGATTAAATGGTTTTCATGCCTTACAAATGCATTCCTATATATTTTAAACCAATTATTTAAAATAAGCAGTGATAGGAGAGTAAAGTGAAAAAACCTGTGTCTTATCAACATGTAATTAAGAAAAAATAGTTACCTCCCCTTGTTAAGTGATTAAGTAAGATTTATGCCCCCTCATTTTTTTGTTGTAGTGCATAGATAAATTGTTAGTTGTGTGGTAGATGATAAACGAGTGATAGATGAGGACTCGTATCACATGGTAACATTCATCTATGTCAAATTCCAAGATGCATCTGTTTTATTGCAATGGACAAGTCATCAATAAGGATGAACGTGCAAATTCACTTAATTAAAAGATGATTATTGTCAAATTTCAAAACAGGTCACTCAGATCTGACAATATACACTCCAGTTATCTTACATATGTCAAAATAGCATCAGATATGAAAAATAGATGACTTTTCAAATGTTGTAATTGAAATTTGATAAATTACTTTAAAGCTATTTGTTACAACTTTTGGTCATTATTACTGAGTAATTTGTTTGCTTAATTGCATTTAATACAGTGAAATAATAGATACAGATAACTCTTCTACTTGCTGTACAGAAGACAGTTTGAGACAAAAAATAAACAAAATATTGTTATTTAGAAAATAAATAATGAATCTGAGACAAAAAAAAGATATAGTTATGTAGAAAATAGATATTGAATTCGTGAGGAAAATTTGAGACAAAACTTTAAGAGCTGATTATTTAGATAATAATCATTGAATTCTTGTTTATTGCAGTAATTATTGTAGTCTTGGTTCATTTGAACTGTCAAAATGACAAGATAGCCATTATAAATTTGGGATGTTTTCTAACAAAAAAAAATATTTATTTTTCATTATTCCACCATAAGATGATTAATAGAACACATTTGATTGTAGATTAATATAGTGGAACAAATTAAGACAACATATGATATAATTTGAGCTTTGGAATATATAAAAATTTATAGAAGCTATTTTTCCTCATCAGCCTGTCCATCACATTGACTCATTCTCATTTGATTAGTAATTTTATATTGCCACAAACTGTCCCTTGTAAAAAATCTTTGTTTGATTAAAGCTGTGAACTAAGATAAATATAGTGTCCATTATACAAAACATCTGCCATAACCTAGGGAAAAATTACTGGATTTTTTTTTTTTTTTTTTTTCATTATTCATATCACACCATGTTAAAACAATAAGCAAGACAAATATAATAACTAACTTATCAGAAAATCCTAGCAATATATTTATTTATGTGTAAGTTGAATATTTCTTATTATCTTTTAAGTTAGTTAGCCCCAGTGACATTTACAGTCTGTTTCCATGGCAATTCAGCAGTAGGTGACTTGGTCTGTTTCCAAAACACTTCTCCTCCAGTGGCCAGCAACAAAGTCTGTTCTATATTATCCTCTTTAGGGACAATGACATGTTCTGTTTCTATGACATTTCTTTTACAGTGTCCTGTTGTCTGTTTTCTTGATTTCTCCTACAGTGGCCAGTGAGAGAGTTTGCATGACATTTTTCTACACAGTAACACAGTTAGTTTCCATGATATTTCTCCAGTAAAAAGCAATCACACAGCCTGTTTCCATATTTCTCCTGAGTAACAAGCAGTGACACAGTCCATTTCCATATTTCCCTAGCATGGTGAATAAATCTGTGTCCATGAAGTTTCTCCTAAAGCAGCCATACCCGGTTTATTAACTTTGGGTTTCAGTGATCTGTATTGGTTTGTAATGTAATTAAAATGCCAGGTCATTAAGTATCAAAATTGACTGAGTTAAAATACCCTCTACTTCTACATTGTCCTTTATAGTTGATGAATTGCTTTGTTCACTTTGGAAAGTTTGTTTTACATTTGTCTGTTGTTCTGTAGAATGTCAATTTAGCAATGATATATAGACAATAATGAAAACATTTCATAATTCAGACTGTATCTTCTTATTATTACTTGTATCTGAATTAAAGTAAAGTAACACCTTTATTTCTTTATTAATGTCTTAATTTTTGTAGGAAGTAATGATTACAGTTTAACCTGTCACCTGACAATCAAACTGCTAGAATTCTGTTGGTTTAAGGTTTCTTTAAATGTAATGTATTTGAAATACGATGATATATTGCGATTAAGAAATAGGCACATGGGAGAAAATCAGAAGGAAATCTGTATGGTTTGAATTTCAGTTGAGAGAATGACGGAAGATCAATGAAATTTTTGCCAATGGAGAGGATATAACTATGTAGCACATCACTGTGTGATTCCTAGAATAATGTACTACTACATAGAATTTTAACTGCTGTCTTTTAATTCTTTACAGTGAACATTTTTGTTGTAACAGCATGTTAATTATTTTAAATCTATATGAAAGTCAAGTTTAAGATTTTTTTAGCTTTCTTGTCGATACAATGATGGAACTTATTGTATGATTATGAAGGTTACAGTAGGGTTCTTTTTAATGAAGAGTTTTTTACTTTTTAAATTTACATCATTATATGGATCCTCTTGATCAATTTTGTAAAGACCACAGTGGCCATAGCAAAGTAATTTTAACTACATGTAATTAACTCCAATGTAGTTGATAAATTACATGTATCATAAATCATCAAAAAATGTGTTCTCAAACTTAAAACTGTGCAACTTAGACAGGTACTTCCAAAGATTGATCATCTGGTTTCATGAAACTTTGACCAGGTGCTTCTGAAAAGTAACCATCTTTTTATTGCATGCAAAATTTTACTTTTAGGCGAGTTACACACTACAATGTACAAAAGAAGACAATTTAAAAAATGATTGTATTTTGAGTTATTTTTGGTTTCATGAAAGGTTTGCAAACATCAGTATAATTGATATTCAGTTGTAGATATTTTTTTCAGTGTGTGTGTGTGTGTGTGTGTGTGTGTGTGTGTGTGTGTAATCGGTTAAATAGCTTGTGTGTATTGAGTATATCAGATGTTACACAAGCTAACTTAACATTAGCTTTTATCAAAGACTAAATTAACTCACACATGTGCATAACCTTACCTAACCAATAATGAACATTTGTATAATTCATTATTATATCACCTTCTCTGACTGCCTGTAGTTTTTTTAAAAAAAATAAACAGGTTGATGGAACTTGGAATTCAATGTCTTCACATACCGGTATACCACATTATATTAAACTGACTTAATTTTTTATTGTTCTGAGGGTATCTTGTTCATTTTTTGATAGCTTTTGATATGCTGTGTATGTAAGCTAACTGTATTATAGGTCATTGTTCTTTATTTCCCTGGTTTTGTTGATATAAAGCTCTTCCTCAAAAGTATTCTTTTTTTTATATCAAAATTAGAAAAATAATAGTTGAATGCTGAAAATATAAATACATTTTGTATGGTATGTGTTTGATTATTATTCTGAATTTCAGAAAAAATATTGAAATAGCATAAATATGCATATTCTTCTGAGGATGATGCAGAGGCATAGCTACCCTCAGCTCATTGTTTTGTGGTTAAGAGGGTGTTGAAGGACAGTATATGACATGTTTCTGTACTGGAATGATTTTACCAGTGCATTGGCTCCAAATGATACTGAAATATTTAAAGCAGACATTCCTCAAACATTCACAGCATCAGAGTATTACATAAGTCTTTGGTAGATAATAGATTTAACATTATTCACAAAATTCCAAAATAGAAAGTGGGTGGGATAATTTAAAAGGTTAGGAATGACGTTGTCGGACACTTGAATACCCCCCCCCCCCCCCCCCCCCCTTCAGTAATCTGTATTACTATAATATTTTTCAAAATTAATAACTTTTAGTAATGCCCAAGGCTTTCCAAAAAGAAATCATGCTGTTTTGAATTAGCAATGGTTTAAAATGTCTTGAAGATTATCTACAGACGTTAAATGTTTTTGAGGCAATTGGCATATTTGTTGATGTGCAGTAATAGGTGCACTTGTAATGGCTTTACTGCTAAAGATTTTTATTACACTATCAGGTAATGTTTATTGCTGTTTTCATCCAGTTTACTACCTCCACACTTAAGATGTAACTAGCACAACCAAATATATAAATATCTATATATATATAGCTAGATTGCCAATCAAACTTCTTGTAGATTACTTTTCAAGTGATAAGAAATAACATCTCACACTTTTGGTAACATCAGCATTTGTTTGTCCAGAAGTTAGTCAAAATTCATTTAGATCAGTGTCTTCTAATTTTAAAGCACACTTGGGATTATAGTAAAACTAAGATTTAATGTTGTTTAGTAATATTACAAATGGTCAGATGGTTATTTTGGTCAACTGGAGAACATCAAATCTAAAATCAATTACAATTACAAATGAATTGTTCTACAGAGATATGATGTATTGAAAATATTCTTTCAACTAATATATAGTACAGCATTATAATTCTGTCCTAATATGCCTACATATAATCTACTGCCTCTAACTACATGTATCAACATAATTTTACTTTATAAATGAAGAACTGTAAATTACAAATATTTGTGGGGGATTTAATTGGGTTACTGAATTCAGCTAAAATTAAATGTCAAAAAAGTTTTCTTCTACAATTTCAAAAACCACAAAATTTTAACCCCTGAAGTATAATTGATTCTACGGTTTATTTACAATTATGATATTCAGTATTTCCAGGTTGTTTTCAGTTTCATCATTGTAGTAGACATTTTTGGTTAAGAGTTTGCAGGAAAGCCATATTGTTTCCTGACAAGTCTCTTAATATGTAAAATATGATTATATGATCCTGTAATTGATATAGACAAATTGAATTAGATTAACAATATTTGAGTGTCTTGTCTATTTTTTTTTTAAATTAATGAAGTAATTTTAAAGTACAGATTTATTGTTCAATTTTCGATTTGTTGCTGGTAAAAAATCAATATTTTGGAGTTTGAAGAAGAAAAGATAGAAATCTTTACTTGATCATACATATGACCATTTTGCATTTTAATTTTCTTTGTAGTAAGAAGTTATTGATAGGTCAACTGGCTGCCTGGCAATAATTGTTACACAAGTCCAGTGTGAACAAATGTTGCTGCTGCTGCTGCTAGTGTTGGGGATGTGTTGATGGTGATGATGTGCCTGCTGTTGTTAATGGTAATGCACACACATCACATCGTTATAGTTAGTAGTTAGTGCATAGATGATATAGTGATAATTAGTCAAGGTATTGATTTTACAGACCAGCTGTTCAACACCACTGACCCATGTCAACCCACTGTAAACCATCCAAGTGTTAATTCTCTATTACCAAATCTACATACATTTTAAATTACATAATCATGGTTAAGTTTTTGTAAAAAGCAGTTACAGTTCTTAATTTCTTGTTGTTAAAAATTAACTTTCATCTTTAAAATAGATATGTTTCTGATGTTAATTAAATATTTTGCATTCCTAAAAAAATTTAGTTTGTAAAAAACTCTCTCTCTCTCTCTCTCTCTCTCTCTCTCTCTCTCTCTCTCTCTCTCTCTCAGTTTCCCATATTGAATTTAAAAGATTTTAGTTTTTGTGAAAAATCTCTCTCTCTCTCTCTCTCTCTCTCTCTCTCTCTCTCTCTCTCTCTCTCTCTCTCTGTGTTTCCCATATTGAATTTTTAGAGAAAATTTAAAAGAAAAGAAAACTTATCTAATTTTTTTTTTTATACTCCTGGTATCATGTGATTAATTAAAAAAATCCATATAAAATGTCTTTGTCATATACCTTAGGCAATCAATTGTTACTGTAATTATAGAATAAAAATTTAGGAGAAAATATTTTAAAAATAATAAATTTAAATTTTTTTTTTACAGGGGTGGGGGGTGGGGGGGGAGTTTTATGTTGAATTTTATTGTCTGTAATAGATTGACTTTGTCAAAAATATCATTTGGAAAGATTTGTGTGGGCTCTATATATAAATGTGTAAAAGAAGTAAATATTAAGATTTTTGTAAAGGATCTTAAATCACATGATATATGGGACAAAGTGCTGAGTGGAGGGAAGGGTGGTATCTGACCTGTAACAATATATTTAAAAAACAAACAACCTTTTTGACAAAATCTTTATCTTTTAAAAAAAATAATAAAATCAATGTTTGAAAGGGGAAAGGGTTATTATCTATAAGCCAGGTGCATTTTTAGAGAAAAAAACATGAATGATTTTGAATCAATTTCAGAAATGATTAACATTTAAATGGCCAACTATTTTGTGTTAATTGGAAAAGAGATGTGTTGGAGTAAGGTGTTAGGTAAAAGAAATCAACTTGCACAAATATATTATCAGATATAGAAAGGAATCCATGTGTAAAAACAGTCGTCAAGAGTGGACCTGCGTGCGCACACAAAGGTGCAGAAATTCATAGAAAGGCGTGACTACACCTCTAGTGTGCAGCGTAACATTTGATGGTCACATGCTGCGCACATTTATGTACAGTGCATATATTTGCCATTATAGAGGATCAGTCCATTAGTTCGGCCATAGAGGGGTTATATGAATGTGCAGATATTTATATATGTCTTATGGTGTGTGCAGTATGTAAATAACGATTTAAATATGTGTTAGCATATTATAGATTGTAGATAATAGAGTTTTATGTTGACTTTAAAGTGAAACTGAATGTTTGTTATATCATGGTCTGTTTTATATTTGTTTACACTTCATGCACACACTTATTATCTAGCTGCACAACCAGTGTGCAGCACAACAAAACTACGGGGAATAAGTTTATGACCTTAAGCCTTCTGTAGGTCATAAATTACGTATTACGTCATTTGGTATGTCCTTGGCCATGTAAATTAAGAGCAGGATAATCAATAAGCTGACCTGTAAATTCTAGTGAGAAAGGCCTGGGAAAAACTTGACCTTGATAACATTTTACTGCAAGTGAGGTAATGAGTGTTTCAAACCATGAGAGTGACAATAAACTGTATCTAAATACATCAATAAAATAACACAAGCCATTGATGAATTAAAAATTTAAACCTTTTAATATAACAGTGGTAGATTAAGATTATTAAACATTGTAGTGCTACCACTATTGACCATGGAAGAGTTAAAATGAAAAAAATATATAAAGAATTGCGTTTGTTTTTCTCGTTTTACATAATCGTATTAATGGTTTCGTTAGTATTCTGTCTGTTGTCAAATGAAGTAATATATCGTTTTGAAATTGAATGTGTTTATTCCCAATAAAATTGAATTTTATTCCCTGTATTTGTTCAGATTATGGGTAATAAAAGCTAAGAGCAAATATATAATATCCATTACATACAGATTTTTTTTATATTTATTTAATTTTCAATTTTTCTGTCATGTTAAAGTTTAATCACTTAAATAAGAAGTACCTGTTATATTTGATTATTTTTCATTTATTTGTCTTAAATACAATAATTATCTAGAAAGTGGTGTTAGGAGATCTTAAGAAGATATTGGTATAGTAAAATTCAACATGAGATGTGATTCAATATAACTTCAAAGCAACTTAAGAAAATATTAATTTCATAATTTTTTTTATCTTTAATTTTTACACCAGATACTTGTCATGGGCCATCCTCATCTCCCCCCCCCCCCCCCCCATGTCTTTTCTCCTGGAAATAATATTAAAATTTTAAGACTTTTTATCAACGTAGTATATTTTTTTAATGATGTGCTACCAGTAATTGACATTCAAAATTAAAAACTTGATGCATATTTTCAAAAGTCAAAATTTATAAACCAGTCCGTTTTCTACTTTGTGCTTTAATTGATATTTTTAACTTCATACTGTAAAAACTAAAGCAACAATTTACTAGCTGATACTTAATTGAAGCTAAAATACAGGAATTGAAGGTGAAAATTTACAATTGTTAACAAACTATTAAATTTATTACATCTAATTTAAATTAAATCCAATTATTTGGGGTGATGTGAAAAAGAAACTGCAGTGATTTCTGCATGTAATCTGTTTACAAACCACAAAACTAATGCGAGTAGTTCTTTTCTGAATGAAGGATTAAAGAGGAAATGTTCAATCACGACTGAAAAAAATTCTATTACTCTAACACCAGATTTGTTAATATGTGCACAATGAAAATAAAAATTTCTGCTTTTATTGATTTTCATCAAAATCAGATTTGAAACATTTAGATATAAGTTGTGGGAGAGCCATTATTTTGTGATATAATTATTTTTATGTTTTTTAAATTAATAGAAATGTTGTAAAATAAGTTAATGATCTGGTGGTTATTTTAACTACTTTAAAATCAGGAGATAATGACTTGACAAATTAAAGGTTTCCTGAATTAAACCTGTAAAATTCACACCCACTCAGCAGCCAGTTGGAAGGAAATATGTACAAGGAGTTGTTACATGTTTTCAGTGTTTAAAATGTTACATCATAAGAGATGAATATTGTCCTGGATGATCTGATCTTCATAATTTTTTATCTTTTTTCTTTGGCTTTAATTTGAAGAAGGATAGGCTGTAATGTATTAAACAGTTCATCAAGGGATGTTAAGTACTTTATTTTGGCATTTTTCTGCTTTTTATAAACTTGATTTTCAGGTTTTCTTGAAGTTATTCTATATGAGTAATTATAGTTGTTTACTCACTGCTGACCTTTCATGGTTTGTGGTCTGATTCATTGGCCTGACTGTTGTAGATGTTATTTGCTGCTCCTTGCTGTCCTTTCCAGGTTTGTGGTCTGATACATTGGCCTGACTGACCTAGATTTTATTTGCTGCCCCCTGCTTTCTTTTCATGGTTTGTGGTCTGATACATTGGCCTGACTGACCTAGATGCTATTTCTGCTCCCTGCTGTCCTTTCATGGTTTGTGGTCTGATACATTGGCCTGACTTGCCTAGATGGTATTTGCTGCTCTCTGCTGTCCTTTCATGGTTTGTGGCCCGATACATTGGCCTGACTGACCTAGATGTTATTTGCTGCTCCCTGCTGTCCTTTCATGGTTTGTGGTCTGATACATTGGCCTGACTGACCTAGATGTTATTTGCCTCTCACTGTTGACTTTTCTTGTGATGAGTGTAGCTAACTAGACAGGAGGTACTTACCCTCTTGTAGTATCGGGCCTCACTTCCTTAATGGCCATTAAGTCATGTGTATAACTGAATTAAATTTATTTTATTTTTTTTTATTTTATTTCATTTCATTTCATTATTTTTTTTTTGTTTTGTTTTTTTTATTTTATTTTATTTTATTTTATTTTTTTTTTAATTTTATTTTATTTTTTTTTATTTTATTTTATTTATTTTTATTTTTGTTTATGTTTTATTTCTTATTCTGTTGGATAATTAAAATAATAATTTATAACCAAAAGAAGAGTTGGAATTTAGTGTGATGCACTTTCAATAATTTCATTGCTTTTGGTACTTTTGTGTGTTATGAAAATATTAAGACTGACATTATTGGTGTTTTTGTATCAGGGCCAATTAACAGTAAATTTTTGTCTTTTGATTTCCTTTAATTGGGGCACCTGTCAATAACAACCAGTTTACTCAGTGTTTTTAATAGATGACATTAGGACAATTCAAAACAAACCAACTTCTATTCTTAATTTAATTTCCTTTCTTTAGATTTGAACATAAACATATAATTTTAGAAATAAATTTTTCCAAAAAGACATTATCTTTAAAATTGTAATTTGGTTTTCTGTATAGAGATGGGTCATTTTATTACCAAAAATTTTCTTTTCTTTAAAATTTCAATCTTCATAAAACTCAAATAGCCTTTCTCTTAGAAAACAGGAAGATCATCAAAATTATACCCCCAGATTATAAACTGAATTAGAAAGCTGAGTTGATTTATAATGGCAGAGCCAGAAAGCCATTATGTTGCACAATTTTCAATTTAAAGGCCTCAACCATAGCAATTCATTGATCAGAAATTTGTAGTTAAAATCCATGGTTTTCTACTCAAAGGGTTAAAAGTGCACCTTGAACAGCATCAATGTGGATAGTAAAATCCCCAAGTAAATAGGTGTTTACTTCTTAATACTATAATAAACCATAAGGGGGCTATCAATGGGCTATAAAATGAAGAGGAACAGAGGTTTCTCCAGCAACATAAATGGGAATTTTCTTTCACAGAAGGAGTTTGTTTTGTTGGGTTTTTTATCAGATTTTAGTGATTTTGGATTAAATTTAATGTCTTTTTTCACAGAATTTGGGATTTTTTTATTTGGATCTTCATTTTCTTAAGTAAAACATTTGTTTGTTGCATGCTTTAAGAAATAAGCCAATTATTTTATTACTTACCTTGAATTGAAATTTTCTATTATATAATTCAGACAGACTATATCTTGTGACAGTTGCACAAAGCTTGATTAATTTAATCAAGGAATTAGTCAAAATGTGAATTTTGCACTTTTGCATTTGGATTCTGATTTACAAGAAAAAAAAAGAAATGAGGAATGGTGTGGAGAAGAGTATAATGGTGTTTTACATCCACTCAAGATGTTTTCACTTATATTTATGCCCTTAGTTCTGGGTTGGTGGAGGAAGCCTAGAGTACTGAGAAACTACAAACCTTTGACAAGGGAACTGACAAACTTTCTCACACTAGGATCTGTATGAACAGGATATAAACCAAGGCAGTGATAGGCATTGTGATCCATAAGCCTAGACCCCAGAGACTGAAAGAGAGATTCAAAAGTTTAAAAAAAAACAGCAAAACAATTTCCATACATGTTTTATTTTATTACACACATTGACAGAAACAAATCAGTAATCAAACAGCTTCATTAAATCAGGTAATCATTTTTTAATGTTAGATTAAATGCTTGTGTTTATTTTTTCCCATATGATCATGCTTCAGTTTGAATATCTAAATTTGAAATATATAAACACTAAAACCAATAGTAGTAGATGACCATTTGTTGCTTTTCATCAAAATACCTTGTATTACCTGTGTCCTCACCTGACCTCACTGCACTGGACAAATACAGAGAAAGAGAGAGATCATCTAAGGTCATGTTTTGGCCATTGGGTCTGGACAATTGCCCAGTGAGAACAGAATATCTAATAGCCTGTTGACCTACATAAACAACCAGATGACCACACATTGCATCTAATCTTTTTAAGCTATCATTGACCATTGGTGTGAAGATAACTATAAAGTTAGCTGGTCAGACATTTCTCCTGATATCTGACCAAAGGGCAGTTAGATTATTTCTATCAAAACCAGCAGGATCCTTAAATCTGCTTTGTTATGGAAGACGAACACTTAACCTTGATGTTATGTATAAAGTTCATTTTACAATTTCTTTGTATCATTCATTTATGTGGTGATCACATTCTGAAATAGAAGAAAAAAACAGCATTAAAATGCTGGTTTTAGAAAAACAAATGACTCCTCACTTTTTAGAGTTTTTATTTGGCAAAGAAGTACCATTTGTCATGTAGATTCTGTCCTTGCTTTATTTGTTTAAAAGTTTTCTGTTGACTCTGTTTTTGACATAAGTTTAGCTTTAGATAGACATCTGCCATTAAACAGGGTCCTCGGTGGCAGAGAGGTCTGAAATGCCTGCTTTAAACATCATATTGCCTTCCACCCACTGTAATAACATTTAGGTCAGATCTTTCTATGAGCCACTTGTCAATTTGTTGTGCTAGGACACTAGTTCTCTTTGAGTACTTTGGTTTCATCTTGTTGCCACAATATACTGGTAATCTTGAATTGGACATAAAACTCCATTAGTCCCTGCACTGCACTCCACACCCCTCAGACAGATAATGGCCGATTGCATGGCTATTTCTTTTTCAAAATCTACTATTTAACATGTTGTTTGGTATTAATGCATAAAAACCCAGTTGTAGGACACACTAGGAACTATCATTTTTATTTCATATTTATTGATTTATTTATTTATTTATTGTTTTTTTTTATTTTTTTTTTTTTTTTTTTTTTTTTTTTTTTTTTTGGTCTATATTTGGATTTGATAATAATTTGATAGAATTTTTCTCAATACCAGTATATTCTTTATGACAAACAGATATCCTGAAATACTTAAGTTGAACAGTTGTCTGATAGAAGCTGTTACATATGTTCTGGACTAAAGGTCATTGTTCAAATAAAGAAGATGAAATTATTTTTAAAAATGTCAAGCTAGATTTGGCTGTATGACAATGGAAATGTTGTAGACTGTTGACAACAGAGCAGTATTCTATATCACCCTGTTACCCAGTGAATCATATATTAATTGTTAATATGGCCATGTCACAGATAATTTATATCTGTAACATATATGAAATAAGCTTTCTTTAATTTGCACTTTGAATCATTCATCTTTTTTATATATTTTTCACTAAAACATTCCTTTATACACCACTGTATGTGCATGTAAAAAAAAAACCAAAAAAAACCATACCTATGATAATATTTGTTCTCTCAGGTAAGTTTTATTACCTGTGTAATAATGTACAAGTAAAAAAATCAATGACATGGTTAATAGTAGTGCACTTTCACACCTTGGGTTTGCATGGCTAGCTTTGATCCTAGCGGGGTTGTATAAGGAAATCTGTATGTGTATATATATACATACATATAAGTTCAATTTTACCTGTAGTTTTATCTATGTATTTCCTATTTAAATGTCAGCTGTAAAGGTGATAAATTTGATCTTTTATGAAAATGCATATTTGAAATTTGTGTTGACTTCCCCATTGGAACACACTGTCCCAGTTTGGCCGCCGCGTTCAATATGTGCATTTGTTCAGACAGATTTACATACTTCCTAAATGGCCAGTGTTTTGTGTCTGTCTGTCGTCATGGTGACACGGGTATACAGGCATTTTTTCTTATTGACTACCTGGCCATTTGTGACAATAGATATGGTAAATACTTTCTATAAAAATGACGCACCTATTCACGCACCTATTCACGTTTCAAAATTTCTGACCAATCGGAGCTGGTCAATGTCAATGGACTCTTTAATGAGTCATAAAAGTTTTTTATTGATTATTTAGTGGTTGTCGAGGACAGGACCATACCATGTGCTTTTATAAATAAATATGTGAATATATTCTAATGTCAAGTCTATCTAGGTTAACACATGATACATCTGATTGAATAATGAAGTAAAACGACAATTTCAGTGTATTATCTATGTTTTACCTACCGTATATATATGTATTTACTGGTCGTTGGTATAGAGGTTTAAACTGACAATTTCATGAACTGATGTTAACACTATACTGTCCTGTTAAGTTTTTACAATAATGATGAATTATTTAGGTTGAATATTTTTTAGAATTAAATAAAGAGTTGAATAATTTATATTGTCAGAAGATTTTTTATGCACATTCAGTTATATAAGGGAAATAATTAAAGTTTTAGCATTATGATTCCAAAACCGTTTAATTTTCATAATATATTTTTTCTGCATTATTTTTTTATTGACTTATTGTTACTTTTGTAATTTTTTTTATTTTTTTTTTTTAAAAAACAATAAAAATGATGTATTTTTGATGAATTATAAAATTGCTTTATAGTGTACAAGGTTTTAAAACACTTTTGTTATACAATCCTCTCTCTTCCTCCTACTTCCCTACAGCAAGCAAGGTGTGAACATGAACATTTTATCTGTTTAGTAGTGTTATTGATAGATATTTTGATGGTTGTAATGATTTACTGGACACATTCAGTATTAAAAGTTTTAGAACCATTGATAGATTTTGTTACATTTTTATATTTTTTATCTGATGGCAAATATAACAGCTTGTGATGGTTTTAATAGAGTTTAATTTTTCCCAGTTTCAAAGCCCTTGAGATAAAAAACTGAAAATTGACATATAAAATACATTGTTTGCTTGAAGCAAAATTTGATGTCTAATATACCACATTAAAATGTCACTAGCCACTGTAAAAGATTTATAAACCTACCTGGCAACTCAGTCGAGAAATTAGAACTGAAAATCGTAACTATCGCATATTGATAAATTGATTGTAACATTTCCTTGGTAACATATAATACTAAATTCCTGAGACATTAATGTTTATATAAACAGGCAAAAAAAATTTAAAATTAATTTGTTTCTTATCAATAATTTCTTAATTAAAATCACTTTAATGTGATAAATATTTTGTACAGGTAGTATTATAGGTACGCATATTACTTCTTTATGACACATCAACATTTTTCATTTCATTATTTTTAGGTATTTTGATATGGTATGATATTTATTTATTCTGCAGTGTTAAAATAAGGGTAACTTTTTGATGAAATTCACTTTGTTTGATAATTAATGGCCAAATGCTTTTTACATTACCTTGATAAAGTAAAGCACCTTACAGGACCTTGATCTATTAAAGCACTTTACAGGACCTTGATGTATTAAAACACTTTACAGGACATTGATGTATTAAAACACTTTACAGGACCTTGATTTATTAAAGCACTTTACAGGACCTTAATGTATTAAAACACTTTACAGGACCTTGATGTATTAAAGCACTTTACAGGACTTTGATGTATTAAAACACTTTACAGGACCTTGATTTTTTAAAGCACTTAACAGGACCTTGATGTATTAAAACACTTTACAGCATCTTGATGAATTAAAGCACTTTACAGGACCTTGATGTATTAAAACACTTTACAGGATCTTGATTTTTTAAAGCACTTTACAGGACCTTGATGTATTAAAGCACTTTACAGGACCTTGATCTATTAAAGCACTTTACAGCATCTTGATGAATTAAAGCACTTTACCGGACCTTGATCTATAAAAGCACTTTACAGGACCTTGATGTATTAAAACACTTTACAGGATCTTGATCTATTAAAGCACTTTACAGGACCTTGATGTATTAAAACACTTTACAGGATCTTGATTTTTTAAAGCACTTTACAGGACCTTGATGTATTAAAGCACTTTACAGGACCTTGATCTATTAAAGCACTTTACAGCATCTTGATGAATTAAAGCACTTTACAGGATCTTGATCTATTAAAGCACTTTACAGGACCTTGATGTATTAAAGCACTTTACAGGACCTTGATGTATTAAAGCACTTTACAGGACCTTGATCTATTAAAGCACTTTACAGCATCTTGATGAATTAAAGCACTTTACAGGATCTTGATCTATTAAAGCACTTTACAGGATCTTGATCTATTAAAGCACTTTACAGGATCTTGATCTGTTAAAGCACTTTACAGGACCTTGATGTATTAAAACACTTTACAGGACCTTGATCTATTAAAGCACTTTACAGCATCTTGATGAATTAAAGCACTTTACAGGATCTTGATTTATTAAAGCACTTTACAGCATCTTGATGAATTAAAGCACTTTACAGGATCTTGATTTATTAAAGCACTTTACAGGACCTTGATGTATTAAAACACTTTACAGGACCTTGATGTATTAAAAGACTTTACAGCATCTTGATGAATTAAAGCACTTTACAGGACCTTGATGTATTAAAACACTTTACAGGATCTTGATGAATTAAAGCATTTTACAGGATCCTTGATGTATTAAAGCACTTTACAGCATCTTGATGAATTAAAGCACTTTACAGGATCTTGATCTATTAAAGCACTTTACGGCATCTTGATGAATTAAAGCACTTTACAGGACCTTGATGAATTAAAGCACTTTACAGGACCTCGATAAATTAAAGCACTTTACTAAGACCTTGATGAATTTAAGCTCCTTGAAGAGTACTTCTGCATGGAATTTAAACACAGTAAAAACCTTTAAGACCATTGTGTAGTGACCCTTTACTTAATATGTAAGTCAAACAACCTCTATAGAAAGATCATCTGTTTATAAATATCCATATTTCTTCCATAGGTGGTCTTTATGTACAGGCTTTGCTCTATTTCCATAATTAAAAAAAAACATTTGTAACTGTTTGAAATTAATGATGACATTTTTGCTTCAATGACTAGGCCTTTAGATGCCTACTGGTATAGCCTCCTTTTGTTATGTACAGATGTTGTACTTGTATATTGGAGGAAACATATGAGATTGTCTTGAAAGCCTTTTTGTCATATGGACTATAGAGAGCATACAAGACTAGTAGATTTGTCATATGGACTGTAGAAAGCGTAGAAGAGTATTATCAGGCCTTTTTACTATATTTGTCATATGGACTATAGAAAGCATACAAGACTACTATCAATCCTTTTTAGTATATTTGTCATATGGACTGTAAAGGGCGTAGTGAGCATAGAAGACTTTTGACATTCTGAGCAGCATTTTACCTTAATGAGCCTTGTCTTATTTACAATACCTGATATTTTATATTGCAGAAAGTAGATTAATACCATTTTACTTTTTTTCTAATCATTTTGATCTATAATTATGTATTATCTATAAGTAAAGATTTTATTTATCAAGATATGTAATTATTTGCTTTTAAGAGTTAGATTTATCTTGCCATATTGACATTTTATATCTTCTGGTGGACACATATCCATGTCTTAGCTAGTCTCTAATTGCATTAATTTGTATGTATCTGCACAGGTAAACCACACAGAGCTACCAGCCAATGCTAGGGTAAACTAATGAAGACAAGCTTTGAAGTATTATATTAAGTTATCATTATCTTCTATATCACATAAGGTATTTTTTCAAGGGAAAAATATAAAAATTGATATAATTTGAAAATATAGATTATTTTCTGTCAGGTAATTTATAGGATTATTTTAAGGTATATTTCTGTAAATTAATGTGATGTACCCATTTATATTGGAGAAAAATAACACAATATTTAATGATCAAACTGACATGGAAGTCTTTTATCTTCTGTATACTACCGTAACTATCAAGCAGTTACATCAAACTGTAACATCTGATGATAACATTACTACACTTTATACAGACATCTGTGTTGATGATGTTATTTAAAAAAAAAATAAAATGTTAATTTTATATGTTGAAAAAATACACTAAACAAAAGTAAGTATTCTAAGAGTTTTTGATTGTCTTTAATAATTGATAGAGCGCCATGTTAAAAAATGTTCCATCAATATTTTTTGCAGATCTTAAGGATTTTTGGGGCATATGTACAATAATATGGGGTTGATGTCACTTGCCGGTAAACTGTTTAAACCATCATGAACTAATAAAATTCTGTTAAAAATACTCACAAAAAGTTCAAAAAAGGGGGCAGAGATAAAAAAAGTTATCACTTGGCAATAAATATGATAATATAAAAATATTACTAAAGAAAAATATCTATATGAAGACATCTGTGACGCTATCTCCATTTTGTGATCATGTGACTTCATTGTCAAATGACCACAACAATCCAGATATCATTGATGTATGGCCTACTGATTTTGTTAGTTGGTTTTTTTGTCTGTTTTTATCATAGATAATACAGATAATATAATGCTAATTTTTTGTTTTAGGTAAAAATGATTAAAGTTGCCACAAGCTACACATAAAAACATATTTTAGAGTATTGATAAAAAAAGTGAATACTGTGTTAATATTAGATAAAAGAATTATTGTCATTTTGTCATATAACTTTATACAATATAAAATTAGAAAATAGAGTACACAAGTTACATTTAAAACAATAAAAATTAGCTTGTTCTTTTAAGATAATAAAAATTGGGTATTCATGTGTTGTTGCCATAGACTACGGAAAGCTCAATAGGCTTTCATGTATTGTTGCCATAGACTAGGGGAAGCTCAATAGGCTTTTCTTGTGTTGATTGCCATTGGCTACAGGAAGCTCAATAGGCTTTCTTGTGTTGTTGCCATAGACTATGGGAAGCTCAATAGGCTTTCTTGTGTTGATTGCCATTGACTACAGGAAGTTCAATAGGCTTTCTTGTGTTGATTGCCATTGACAACAGAAAGCTCAGTAGGCTTTCTTGTGTTGTTGCCATGTACACAGGGAAGCTCAATAGGCTTTCTTGTGTTGTTGCCATAAACTACGGGCAGCTCAATAGGCTCTCTTGTGTTGATTTCCATAGAGTACAGAAAGCTCAATAGGCTTTCTTGTGTTGTTGTCATAGACTATAGAAAGCTCAATAGGCTTTCTTATGTTGTTGTCATTGACAACAGAAAGCTCAATAGGCGTTCTTGTGTTGTTGTCATAGACAATTTGAAGCTTCACAGGCTTTCATGGTTTTTTCCCCATCCACCTTAAGCATATACACATATACACTTTTCTTGTCATAAATCACACTGTCCACATTCTTTGCAGTTTTTTCATGGATATTTAATGTCTAGTTTATTGAAATTTCAAACCGAAATTAACTTAAAATGATCAACTGCTTTCACAGGTTAAGATATCTGTTCAATTCAAATTGTTTTCTTTATGTATTTCATTTTCTTGTATTTTTATTAAAAACCTTCAGTTGTTATCACTCATCCATAGTTTGTAAATAGTTATTAGTTGTACCTAGCCATTTGAATGGACCTTTTTTCTGGATGCATTTTTAAAAAATCTTTCTTACAGATAATAAAATATAGATGTATATTTAATGGTCAGTGATAGTAAAAATTAGTCAGTTAGTCTGTCTGTTTGTCAGGTGTGTTGGACAGTGGATAAGGTAACTGACCTACAAGTCTTTGGCTTTTGTCCATACTATGTAGTTATAGATAGATAACATTGTTTACTTGGCAAGATAGCTGGTTTAACAATTACACTAGGGATAAATGATAAATTAACACTTATTGATCTGACAAGCTATTATTATAATGATATGTCTGTTAGTGGTCATTTACACTCTGATTGTATTGTAGGAGGAGGGGGTTGGGGTACATAGGTTTTTATTAAGTCTTGCATTATTTTATTTTACACATTTTAATATCATTAACAAAATTAATAATAAAAATGGCCACTTCCAGTGTTTTACAAGTAAATTGTAGGAGCTTTATTTTTCCAAGATTAACGTCGGCAACATTTTTTTTTTTTTTTTTTTTTTTTTTTTTTTTTTTTTTTTTTGTATCTATATGCAAGTAAACATATTTTGACCAGATAGAAGACAAATAATACTTCAATGTTCTCCTGTTGCTATATTATGGTCAATCAGCACAGATCAGGTGTATAAGTAATTTGTTTTTTAGGCAGCCTTTTCTGTAAATTCTGGAATGCTGTACACATATGTAATATCATTTAAGACAACTGTTTTACTGCTACCTATAGGTAAATGTAATTTGGTCAGTGTAGACATATATATGTGTATATTGCATATGTTGTACTAATCCATCATTACTATATCTGCTTTAACTTTTCGGATGTTGACCCCATTCATCATTTTTATATGTCAAGGTCCAAACAAAGTCTGTACAATACATTAGGAGGCTGAGAGTAGGGACTAAGGATACCGAGTCCAAATAAAATAATATTTTTATGTAAAACTCATCAGTTTACTGGATAGAATGGAGGAGTGGGGTAGAGTTATGGTGCTTGCATCCTACATACTTACATAGAAGTTGCTAGTTGCAAGTTAACAAACCAACTCACTAGGATCTGCTGGGATTTGAACTTAGGCTATAAGGGAAACTGTAAACTGCTTACTGATGTTGGCCAAACTATTAAGACATATCAGAAGCCTATATTACTGTCAGTATGCCCAGGAACGAAGATCCTAGAAAAAAAAATGTGTAGCTGTGTATGATTTAAATTTATATATCCAAACAACAAATATGTGGTCAGAATTATACAATTACAACTAATATTATAGCATTTTCTTAACATATAATAAATTGTATGAGGAAAAATGTGTTCAAAAAGATGTTTAAGATTAGTGCAGTTTTTCTACATTTCACAAAAACACATGGCCATTAGCATTCCAAAGCACAAAATCTATGCTTAGTTATAAAAATGTTTATTTTATACAAATTCCAAATATAATCAGGTTGCAGTTGATGCATTTGAAATCACACTTCTTCAAATTATTAAAGGATATTGTTGCCATGGATTGACAAATTTTTGTATTTTTTCCCCAAATTTTGTTATGTTGATAAACAGCAAAACATTGTAAAATGACAACAAACAATAGTTAATTTGAATTCATATGTAAAGAAAATTATGATAAACTGTCATATCATTATAAAATATATCAGAAATTATATACAAGCCAAAATAAAGTTAGAGACAGTAAAGTTTGGATTATAGTTAGATATCACCTAGTGTTTTGTTTTGTCCAGCTCACCAATCCTTTTCACTTCATCCATTGCTTTAATTTGTTAACAAGGGAAATTTAATTTTTTCTCTAAATACAGATTTTTTTTTTCAATGAATAAAAAAGATTGATTGATTGATTAATTGTTAAATAACAACACTGTTGTTGAGGCATTTTGTGTTGTAATTATGCATTATTCTTGGTTAATTACATGTTTTAACTGAGCAAATTGTAGTACTTCAACACTTTTCGCATAATGCCTACCTATAAACAAAATATGGTACAGATGAAAACACACAACTAGCTTTGTGCTTAATGAAATGTGAAAGTCATGCGTGTGAAGGGAGTTTATCTGACAGTCAATAATGTAAGATCTCTGTGTGTCAGCTAAAGAGGTGTCTAGCCCCAAACATCAATGAATTTACTGTGTGCTAATCAGCCACTGACAAAATTTGTACATAATTATGATACTTATCGATAACACTACAAGATGTCATGGACTAATAATGCATATTTTGCCAAGGGATTTCATTGAAAAGAAAGGTGACAAAATGACATGACTAGGTGAAAATGAATTACAGTTTTGTGACTCTGTATTCAGTGGACATGTTTGTATTTTTCAGCATTAAAGCTGTTTTTTCTTCTTATCTGCCATTTTAAAAAGGGTTTACTCTTTTCTGCATTAGTCTTTGGACATCACATATAAAGCATGCAAATTGACCTGTTTGATCATTGGTCTGATTGGGCTGGTTAAATACTTCTTCAGTATTTAGACAAAGGTATTGGATTTTATTAGGCAATATCTGTTCAAGAATAAATGTATGTGGTATTTATTTGTCAATATGTAACTGTTATTATTTAGCTGCATTTCCCATGTCTTCATTTAAAACTAGGAGTTTGCAACAGTTTTGATATTTTATTATCATTATTATTATTATTGTATATGAAGTATACAAATAAATATCCATTTATCAATAAGGGAGGTAATTATTGTGTATTTTTTATATTTACTAAAATAAAAAATAAAAGAAATCTATTGCTTGGTTACTGTTTCCGTATTTGAGTTGTGCCATAGAGATGAGTTAGCTATTGTTTGGAGATAATTATTAACAAGTACATGTGTCAGGTGGTCCACACTTATTTTGGGAGATGTTAGCTCAACGTTTTTCACATCATTTATCATCCAAGATGACAAGTATTTACCTTCAATAATGTAGATAATGATTCTTACTTTGATTTTAAGAGGAAAAAATAATTAATACAATACAAGAATTACTTTAATGGTTTCAGATGTACCTCTTCCTATCTTGCTGTGATTTAACAGAGTAATTGCCACTGCAGATGTTTTTTAGCTTTGTGAAAGGAGGAAAAAGGAGAATGCGATTTTATTTTTATTTGAAAAATATCTGAGAAAAATCTATATTTAGTTAAGACAGGATTAAGTAAGCTGTGCATCATTTAAGTGTGTCTTTATTAAAGAGTATTATAACCTTGTAATCAGAGGTATTATTAAATTCCCTGAACATCGGGATATTAACGAGGACAGGATTATAATGATGTCACAGCCAGATTACTCTACCTGTATCATGATGTAGCATTTTGCTTCAGCTCAGTTTTTAATATGATAACCTTGTTGTTTTTTTTCCCCTATTTTGTTTAGTTTATGACATGTTTGATATTTGGTTTATGACTTTTTGTTTTATGATCAGACTACTCATTGATAGGTTAAATATCTTAATGTTCTACTTCTTTATGTAGAAAGGTATTACTGCAACCAAAAGCCTTCATACTCTAGAAATATTTACGGTTAGTTAAATTCAATTTATTTTTGTCCACAAGAAATGAATCTATTATTGTATTCTAAACAGAAAACAACATATTTATGAGTGTGAGAATATATATATATATATATATATATATATATATATATATATATATATATATATATATATATATATTAGGGGGGTTGGGGGCATGTAATTATGTGGTACAATCATTTAGTACCTTTTACCATCACCAGTATATTTAGTGTTAGTTAGTTGACCACATGTCATTGTATATAACAAACAGATGTTATACCTATATATAAATAGTTCTTTGTTGTAGCCTACCAGACATTCTTTACTGGTCAAAGTTATACTGGTCATTCACCTTTGGCATTGGTTATTGTTAGTTTGTTTTGTCCAGTTTTTATTAATCTGTTTTAGTATGTTTGTGACAGGTATAATATGAAGGTACAAAAAGTCATTTATTTTGGTCTGTGTTATAACTTCATGCTTTGTCTTTTATGTGTAATGAATCTTTGAAACAAGATATCTCAAAGACAAAAACCAAACTTTCTCTGAACTGAAACAAAACATCCTCAGAACTGAAACAAAACACACTCAGAACTGAGATAAAACATCCTCAGAACAGAGATAAAACATCCTCAGAACAGAAACAAAACATCCTCGGAACAGAAACAAAACATCCTCAGAACTGAAACCAAACATCCTCAGAACAGAAACAAAACATCCTCGGAACTGAAACCAAACATCCTCAGAACTGAAACAAAACACACTCAGAACTGAAACAAAACACACTCAGAACTGAAACAAAACACACTCAGAACTGAGATAAAACATCCTCAGAACAGAGATAAAACATCCTCAGAACAGAAACAAAACATCCTCGGAACAGAAACAAAACATCCTCAGAACTGAAACAAAACACACTCAGAACTGAAACAAAACATCCTCAGAACTGAAACCAAACATCCTCAAAACTTAGATAAAACGTCTTCAGAACTAAAACAATACCCCCTCACAACTGAAACAAAACATCCTTAGAACTGAAACAAAACATCCTCTGAACTGAGATAAAACATCCTCAGAACTGAACAAAACACACTCAGAAATGAGATAAAACATCCTCAGAACGGAAAAAAAAACACACTCAGAACTGAGATAAAAATCCTTAGAACTGAAACAAAACACACTCAGAACTGAGATAAAACATCCTCAGAACTGAAAC